>NNCF01139330.1:152424-164236 GCA_002313205.1 Laupala kohalensis
ATATATGTCCCATTAGGATATGATCTACTTCTGCCTTCTCGCGCATAAAAAGTTGAATGCTTGAGAAAAATATTTACGTCAATGAAGTGAGAACGTAATAAGAAAGAAACTTTTTTAAATATTCGTGTCACAAAATTAGTCAATATGTAGCTGTCTGAATTATGTTTTTGTTTACACAGACAACAAATCAATCTGACTGAAATATGACTCTGCGAAATTTTGATAGCACTGAAAAATAACAGATGAAATACTATCTCAGAAAATGCATTTTTCAGCTACTTGGGCAGCGCTATCACCCTGTTGCCGCACTCTTTACCCCTCCCTACACGTGTGCATAACTAAACAGTAATAATATAACCTTTGTTAATTATCAGTGGGATAGTTATGAAAATAAAATTATGCGTAAATATGATCATCGAATTGGAAGTAATTTTTCATAGTTTTATGTGGTTTTCGCATACTAATTAGCAGTTATACCAACAAGTGTTGATGGCCTTTATCAAAGTATGTTTGATTTAAACAAGGTCTGCCATGATAATATGAAGCGCTAGTTGATAAATGAAAATAAAACAAAACCCGTAAATACAAAAATATTTTTTCTTTTACTTCATGTCATTTTTTCATTTGGTTTAAGTCCCTCCACTTAAAAATACATTTGGTGGTGTCATTAAAATTAACACCTACTCCACAAAATTCTTCCTAACGTTTTCCAATTTTGTGAAGGTTTTGCTTACTACGTGAATTTAACCGCCTGATTCATAACATTTTAAAGGACAATGCTGTTCTAAACCTTCGATTAACATGAAATTGTACCAATTTAACTAAACTATCACACTAAGAAAGCAATTCCCATGGTTATATTTGTATCTCATCGTTTGTGTGTTGGAAATTATTTCGAAGAGGTTTTCCATGTGTCTATTGCTAATTTGTAACTTTCATGTATCCCCATATATTACTCTGTCACTACCAACAAACGTTCTTTGTTTCTCTCGGTTTTATTAGATACATTTACCTTATAAATAATTTGTCTCACATTATACCTCTTTATATTTATCTATTTCTTTCTATGGAATAAATATTTATACTAAAGTGTTCCATTAAAATAATTACGATTTAAAATAGATTAGTTGTCTGTTAATTTATAGTGATGAGGTAAACGTTATGAGGTACCAAGATACGCAGCCTATCCATATAATCATTTTATTATCTAATTTTGCAACAGAAATATTTTTCCTTCTTTTAATCAGCTACCATTGCGAAATTTATTTCTACAAAATTGCAGATACTTAGTTGTATTTTCATGCGCGTTATTGTATTGTTTGTTTTCTATGAGGTGTGTATTTTCATAAACGTTTTCATTTTTCAGCATAAAAGTACATATTTATGCTTTAATTCTCAAATATAAGACAGGGTTTTAAGAAGGATCTTTTTCATTAAAGATTTCAATACTCTCATTTAACTGGAGGAAATGCCAAAACATAACGAGAACATCTACTGTTCTTGTGTAATTGTCTCATCAATTTCTTTTTCGCCGTCACATAATTTCATGCTGTACTCCGTGGCTCATTTGAGTGGAGACAGTGTTCCAGAGATCCAGGATAAACGCTTCGCATTAGGCAAATGCACGTGGCTTCTCACAGGGCGTTGTGAATCTGCTGCACGCTATGCAAACAACACACGGAACTCTATCAAATGTTCCATCGGAATGATTTATACCGTCAACATAACGTATGTTATAATGGAATACAAAACACAAAGAATTCACTTTATTTTTGAAATATTTCTGTTCCTACAAGTACGGATAATTCTTCTACATTTTCAATTTTCTCTTCAACAAAAGTTTAATAAAACAATGAATATTCTCTATGAATTAATCGAAAATATTTACATGTTCAAACAATAGATTTTTCAAAGGTAACTTACAATGTTGATTCATCACCATGAATGGTGAAAGAATTTTGGTAAAACGATACTGGATAAAGAGTTAACCAATATTATTAGATACTATAAAGTTAAATTGTAACGTGTGAACTATGTCACGTTCTTGAGCTAAAATCAAACTAACGAGAATAGAATCCTAGAAAGAGCACAAAATGCTACGAATAACGTCCATCGATTAATTTAGTAAGAATTACATCCTAGTGTTTACTTGGAAATAAATAATTTTACTCATATTGTGTGTTTGAAATAAATATTTGCAATGATCTTGTTTTGTTATTGTAGAAAGTAATATTGTACTTATATTCTTGTGCTAAAGAATTGAATGGTGCTTCAAGTGTATAATTTATAATAACTATATTTTATTTTCTCTTTACAGTAAAATTGTCATTGATGTGAATATTTTCTCGAACGTAGTACATTATTGTTTCATACCTTATTAAGCGCATGTTACAGAAGGAGGTGAATCTAGCCCGTTTCGGACGTTCATTGACTGCGTTTATCTTTAGACTGACTAACACAAGAATTTGAATCGAGGTACCACGGAGAAGTCATCGTATTTAAAGGGTATACAATCCATTATCGCCTAAAATTTTCTAAATCACAAAGATCGCTTCCTCCGATCCAATGTGAGATGGTGGATTCAGGCAATGCCTTCTGATAACTTACACTGATGGTATTCTTGATATTGATTTTTTTGTGGGACTTCACGTATCGTCGACATCTCGGTCATTAAATCCCTAAGATTCCGTACAAGTAGAGAAAATGCAGTTACGCACTAAGGAGAGCCAACATGACTCACCCTGCGTGTGGGTCTCGCCGAATGACTCACCCATACCCACTAAAAACCCTCCTGAAATACAACTCATAACTCAAATATCAACACATCTCAAAACATTACACATATCATTATAAAAATAAAATATTTTTTTTTAAGAAGAGGAAAATGAAAGATACCCTAGCGTCGGGATCGAAAAGAACAAGAGGTGACCAAGGAAGGTCAGGAAAGAGGAAGGAAGGAGCCTACACAAGAAAGTGGAAGTAATGCCAGACACTGCTCGGGACCCCGTGTTTGCCAAACACATACTTACTAGATGTAAGTCCCCTGTGGGGTTCTTGATGTTGAGATCATGATTATTAATCTTATACCATTTTTATTGGGAAATTGCGCTAGGCAGTTGTTTCATCGGCTCTTTTTCCTCCGCGAGCTCTATCAATAATTTCAGAAATGAAGAATACGATGAAAGCGGATGAATAGGAAGAAATAGAAACCAATGAATGACGAATGAAGTTAGGAGTGTAAGATGATAAATGAAGATGTGGTAACAGGAAGATAGGGGGAATGGGAATATTTCGAGAAAACCTGCAGCTGACCAGCTTTGTCCACCACCGCAAATTCGACTTGAACATTTGGCACAGGACGTCATATTGTAGTGAGTTACGAGTTAGAACGGGTTTGAAACTTCGCTAGATGTGAGTCATCCTGAAGTCACTATGAAAGAGATGGCCAATCGAAGTAAACATCATTTGAACGGAAAACAAATATTTCGTCCTGATATAATGTAATGTGTAAGAGCTGAATTATTTTTAACGTTTAATTATCATTTTACTTCATTTCACCTGCGGTTAAATTATGGAACTCGAGTAGAAAAGTTATTTTAACGCATCTTTTTCTGTTTCAAAACTCTATTTCAATATCATATTTTTGTTCTATTATTAGTTAGTTCTCTACCTTGCCAGAGAATGATACATATTTTCAGGAAAAATATATTTTATTTCAACATTTGGTGAATTGTAATGAAATATTCGTTTTGAATTTTATTATAAATTGATTTTTTACGTGTTGGTCTTGTTAATCATAATAGTTTACTTAGCGTTCATAGTATACTCATGAGTTATACCGTAGTAGTAGTTCACATTACATGAACAACATTTTAATATGCAATATGAAGTTGTGAATGAATTAAATCATTATTTAAGATTATGAAAACCTAATTTCAATATACATTGTTTTAGTTGATTTATTACATAGGAATGTATAAACATGAAAATTTAATTTATCTAGAGAATAAATTAATAAATAAATTAATTAGATTTGTTTATTTTATCTGAGACATTTCTTAACCTTCTCTCGTCATGTCAGTGTTGAGTTCAATAGATGAGCACAATATATCTGTAAATTTTATTTCCTTTTTTTCGAGAGCAACGTTCCCATCAACAAAGGAGAAGTAATTTGCCTCACCGTTATGACCAAAGGACCACCCGTCCAGCGATCAAAGGGCAAGGAAATTGAGTTCGGAGTGCGTCCAGTGCAGTTCCAGCGTCCCTGGATCTCTGGGAAGAGTGTGTGGGGGTGAGCGCACCTTATATATTAGGGAAGAGCAACCGTGTGGACCACACAGTGCTGTAACTTCATTTCCTAAGTATTAAAAGTGCATCGGGCGACAGGGAACTGAGTAAAAAATTTAATTAGTCTAAGTGGTCTAACACGTGGACTCCGTGGAGCGAAGCGAAGAGGTCTTGCGTCGGCGTGAGTCCAGACAGCTCCGAAATGTTCACTCTCTCCGACACTCCTCTGTTAACCTTGGATTAGTCCAAGCGGTTTTTATTTTATGAACTTTTTCCAATACCCATGCCACTTTTCTAATTTTTTTCTACCACCATTCGTTTCCTCTTCTCCTTCCTACTTTCAACTCTTAATTTTTTAACAATGACTCTGCGGAACCTCATTGTTTTAATATCACAAATGGAGTCACTATGTTATAGCAGCTACGCGTGACAAAACAATAAAAGAAAATATTGTAATAAATTTATAGAATAAATTATAATTCTCAGTTGTAAACAGAGATGTGTTGGTAAAACTCGTAGTGAATTTACCCTTTAAATGAAAATGAAACAAACGAATAAATGAAAAGATTTTAGACCTGCGAAGGATTAGTACAAAATTTTCTTTCCTTTGTTATTGATCCTTAGTTATCTAATGTTTACTTACCCTTATAGGACTCTATATTTATGACATATTTTGTGTTATATTTTACACAAATTTGTTAACTTAATGAATTTCTGTAACATTATTATTTTTCTTTCTTAATTTACCTACAAAACAACATGCTCAATATTATACGCACTCCACCAAGGAAATTCTTAACATTTATACGATAGAACGAGTATTCATACACCATTTATACCACAGCATTTATGCAAATACACGAAAGTTCCATTCGCAAAGAATAATGCCGAAAGGTTAAAAATTCAGTAATAATATTAAAAAAATATTAATTTCATATATTTAAACAATCTCTCTCAGTATTTTCCGGTTTTACAAAATCTCGGAAACCTTATTTTAAACACATAAAACGATCTCGAACTTATGCGCTATTATGAATCATTTTAGAATAACTTATGTTTACATAACAAAACAATATTTAAGTATAAATGTTGAAAAAGAAATAACAAAAACACTAAATATTTTCATGTGATTTACAAACATAGTTGAAATAGCACCTACGAACTATGCATAAAAAGTTTTAAATAAAAAAATACTATTCCTGAAATCCTAAAAATATGTGTGTTTGATATTATTAGTGTTCTGGTCATTATTTTCATCTATGTTAAATAGGAAATGATAATTTAAAATATATAAAAATCATATTCACAATTGCTCATATATTTTATTCGCATATCTGAAAACTAAAACCTGAATAATGAGAATTTCTTTTTAAATTCATGGCTTAACAAATACCTAGAGTTAACAAGCTATTATTTTTACGTAAATATACATCAATAAATAACGTTTTTTGATGTCAGATCGTAGAATAAAATATTTACGAGCTCATTAACAACTAAATCTAAACTTTCTTGTAAAATAAAATTATCTAATTTCTGATTGTCTTTATTTGTAATTATATAAATTTAAATATGAGGTTGCATTATTATAGACAATCAATACGTATGGTTCATTACTTTATTAGTACTCACTGGAAATTCACCAACGTTTTGATGCTGATTAGCATCATCCTCAGGGTTACTGTTTTACTTGTTCCATTACATTAAGTAAATCTACAGTTTTAACACACACATTTTGAAATGATTTGTAGTTCTGTCTTTGTAAAGAATGTATTGACAAGGTGAACTAAATTTCACCGATATTGTTTATTAAGTTCACTGGATAGTGGTTTATTATGTTCAGAAAAATGTAGATTTACTTAATGAACTGGAACAAATAATACAGTAACCCTGAGGACGAAACTAATCAGCTCGAAACGTTGGTGAATTTCCAGTGTACACTAATAAAGTAATGAACCATACATATTGATTGTCTATAATAACACAACCGCATATTTAAATTCATATAATTATAAACTTTCATGTGTGTCTTTGAAGCTCATGTATCAGCAATCAAAAAATTAATTTTCAATTGATGAGGAAATAATAGTGATGAAAGTATTAAATATTATCCGTAAAAATGACATTAAATAATCTAGTTATTATGAAATAATTACACTTTTATGATTCCCAATTAAAATGAAATATAACGCTTGAACTCTACCAATATGAATCTCTAAGGTTCCGCATTCAACAGTGGCCAGTAGGCAATTAAAATCAAAGAAGTGTGTCGTTCTTCACTTTTTGGCCAATTTGGAATTAATTCGTTTCCAGTTAGTATATTTTCATATACTACAAACGTTTCCAAACTCCGGTTTATACAATTCACAAATCAGGGTAATTACATCTTAAAATTGGTTACTAAGATTTCTCCTCCATATTTTCTCCAAAATGAAAGTTTCATAACGAATTCTTGTTGAAGTACCCGTATAATGTGTAGACTCTTCCACTCGCTTCTCTTTTGTTCGCAGTTCACGAGAATATGAAACCTCGCTTCAGATTCAGCTATACACATCGATACACTAACTTTATTTTCGCCCACACCGTGGAATACGAATCAGAATAGACAGAAAAAGGTTTGGAAAATCTATACCGCACGTTTTGAAAACTCGATAACATATTCGTTTTAATTCCATTTTCTTGTAGGTGTATTATTTATTTTTGTCGATTTGTAATGGCTTCGTAAATGAGATTTGCATTGAAAACTGGGACCTCACCATGAAACAATGTATGGCTACGGCCAGATCCAGAGGGCCTGAATAGAGAATTTGCAATTCAAATATAGCGACAGCAACCTAGGGACAGAGGGTTGGCGAAGTTGGCTGGCTGGCTGGCACCCACCTCCAGAGGCTGCCGGGCACAGTACGACTACGAAGTGCTCAGACGCAACGAAATGAAGTCAACCAGTGACGCCAACGTAACATACAGATGTTGACATGCAATTAACATGTTATTTTACATATGTATGTATCCGTTAGGGACCGTTGTTGTCGTTGCAGATCGGGAAGAGAGGGACGGGCAAAATCCAAGGCCCTTTCTTGTTAAGGTTTCATGTTTCATTTGCGTGTTTCAACACTAAACAACGGGTTGCTTATGAATGTACGCAGGATACATCGATTATCTAGAAATTTTGACACCGCAAACTTTTATTCCAGAGTTATCTTTAGCAGATCTGACCTCTGTTGCAATTAGTTCACAGAGAAGTGGTTAATACCCACCGATGTAGGACGTGCCATATTGCAGCTCCTTCAATTCAGCCCTGAAAAACAAGATTACTTTATTTAGTAGACAATTCGTACTGGTTGAAACAAGAATTTTCATTTTTACACGTGAGATGGAAAAGAAATGAATGCAGGAAACTCTGAAAGATGAAACATTATAGAGAGATGAAAATGAAAGTAACTGAACAGTACTAAAATTTCATGTAAATGTACCGTTAATTAAAATTTTTCAAGTAAAAATACTCGAAGCACTTTTCAAATACGTACTAAAAGCTTTTGAGATCTTAAGCAATGTACATAACTTTCAAATTACAGAGAATTGCTTTCACAGGTTTGTAGGTAGTTAGTTTGTAACAATAATATTATACTTAATATTCATACAATAGTGTTTGAGTAAAATATATATGTGCCACAATATGTTTGTGACATATATTTCAGAAACAAAAACTACGAACACAAAAATAATATTTTCAAAAAAGTATTCTTACTTTTAAAATACTTTATTCCATATTCTTTATTTTTAAAATACCTCTATCATTAGCAAATACATTTCAAGTTGAATCTTTACATAAAGTAGGCTATTATTTACTATTGAGAAATTATTTCAAGGTTCATATAAGTTGAACCTTGTACTTTCTAATCTCCAAGATCAGAATAGTACGATTCTCATGAGGTAGTGAAGGAGGCAACCATGGGGAATTTCAACCTCATGTACGCAGAGACGGCACTTATGGACGAAGGATTGTAGTCCAGCTATCTGTTAATTAAAGCAGGAATATCAATCGCCTCGTAGGACGGTTTAAAATGCATTCCATATGCTAAAAACATCATAATACTCCGTCATATGCAAATTGACGGCACGTTGAAAATGCGAGTTTCATTTTCGATTTCATTTTGCAGAAATACAGCTACGCTTTACACATCTCCTCAAAGCGCGTCGATTGTAAAAGCACTATTCCTGTATTGTGAAGACTTTACTACCTTTCAGGATTTAATTCAGAGTGATGTAGGAGTTCGTTTTATTCTTCTTTCTATTTCTTTCATGGCTTTTAATTGTTCAAACTGTACTAAAACTAATCAATCTATTTGCTCCCGATATAAGTTATTTTCTGTAGTTCGACATACATTAACAAGTATTCCAAATTTCATTCATTTATATTCTCATGTCTTTTTCTATTAATGAAGTAATACTGGCGCGCCAATATGGCGCGCGACTTAGTGTCAATTTTGAGGTTTCTTACAGCACATAATTCTACACAGTGAGATAGTGAATGAAATACAAGAATCAAGGTTCTTGTTAACTTTGTGTTTAATTTGTGACAAGCCAAATGATACCGAAGAGATTGATAAATTGGAGACGTGAACTGGCAGAGAAAAATCTAGTATATTAATTTATAATATTTAACGACCACTAATAGATAAATTACTATTATCTTACTACACAACATTTATGATATGTTAACTTTCACAGTATATTAACTTAAGAATTTTGATACAAGAGAAAATAGTGCGGATTACAATCACATATTTTAAAGGAAAATATGATATTTGAAGAATTAAGTATTTTTTACCGAGTTAGAAATATTGAATCTCTTTCACTGAGTATCTTCCAAAACATGAGTAACACCAACGTGTCAATAATATGAGCCAATAATGAATGGAAGCATCATTCTTAGTATACAGAGTAATTATAGATTTATCGTTCTCATTAACATATTTTCATTTATTCTTAAAAATTACTACAGTTCTTTCCTGAAAGTGTTTCCTTCTCTTTCCAAATAAGTTGAAAGTTTGCTCTTGACCTGGTGCAAGTAAGTACTTGAAAGTGTGTGTGTACGAGCAGACTATAATCATATTTTTAGGGTAGGGGATATATTTTCTCCGAAAAATATTTTATGTTGAGTTGTTTGCCCTTAATGTATTATACAATCGATCACTTGTTCTTTTCAGACAGTGAATTAGTTAACAAAATTTAAAATATTTCATTCAAATACAGTATTGTCGTTTAATTTGATAAAATTTGTGGAGAACCCTGCACTCCCCAACTTCGCCAGTTATATTGCTACGTGCCTTTATACATATTATTTCATTACTCATCAAATACAAATCGTAAGTATTATTATAATAGTTTATTGTGTCTGTTAAAGTATTCATACACTAAAAGTAAATCATTAAATTGAGTCTAACAATACACTGCTCATGATGTAGATTCATGGAAGATGTATTATCATTAATGAGAAATAAATTTAATGAATATAATATATTTTTGTGGCAGTTGTCCAAAAAATTCTTGAACCGGTGAACAAAACTCTTTTGTAATATTGTATGCTCAGGAAACACCAAAGTTACGGCAACGTTCAATGTAAAGTTGTCAACATGCACATGACAGCTTGTCCAAAACTTCCCGTATCCAGCTTGCCAACTAATTTATACGGAAACGGTCAGGAAGCCAAAATGCTGTTTAAAGTCCTCAAAACTCATAACAATTGTACCTAACATTGCGGAATTCCAGAAAGCCGCAGGAATAATTGTGTGTTTTAAATATGTATTTCAGTACGTTTCAAATTAATACTAAATTAAATTACTAATGTTTAGCCTGTACGCCTTTTAAATGCCCCTTAAGTAGAGCCGTGGATTGTGCATACAATGCCCTGGAATGGATAGTTGCAGTTTTAATCTTGCCAATCTTTCTTTTTCAACTTAAAATGATTGTAAGTTTATTTACTTGTGATTTGTATCGTAATAGCATTTTTAGCATCCTTTAGTGCTTCTTTAATATTATTTAATTTACTTGTAAAATATCTTTTAAGTATACTGCAACTGTCGATTCATTGAGCACCGTTGGGAACCACGGGAAACCAACGGTCAGGACACGAATATATTCAATTTAATATAAACATATTTACAAAAGATACTTAAACAAGAGAAAGAAATTATAAAGTAATATATACAAGTTTTTTTAGAAGTAAAGATTAGAATAGAATACAATTATTTACAATACAAAAAAAAAACATAATTGATATAATGCATGGAAAGTCAACATGTATCCATCTGAAACAAATGAAAAAGACGAAGCGGTAGAATCACGGTTCATTTGAATCAGTAGTTTCAGCGCATATTACTCTTTCTCTCATCTCCCTAACATAGCTTAGGAGACTGCACTACAATACTCTATTGTCTCTCATTATCGCAATGGCTAAATCTACGTTAATGTGATAATTTTGGAATGCACCAACTTGGATAAAAATACGTTTTTGATCTGTTTTTCGGCACGTTAGTAAAATGTGAATCCAATTTTTATTTTATTCACCGCAAAGTGGGCAAATAGAGACTTGATCCCCCTCAGTTTTCTTAATTTCCATCAGTAACCCGATCGTTCTTTTGATTTGAGACAATCAGTCTATGGTTTTCTGCCCCATTACCCAGCTACTAGGTTTGCACAATAAGTGATTTCTTTTCCAGTCTGTTGGTTTCTATTTCACGACGGTAGAAGTCTTGGAGTTTTGTCTTAATATCTTTTAGATCGTTTAACGACGGACTATTCCGACATACACAACTGATTCCTGCTTTATAAATTACATTTTTAATTTTCCTGTACCATTTTTCTTCTGTATTACAATGGTAAGACTGAGTTACAAGTGGGTTCTTGGTGCCTGCCCTTATCGAAAGCCAATATTTAATTGCTCTTAATTGGAGAGTTAGTTCAATGAAAAGCAACCCAAATTCCCATAAAATGCCACTGTTTGCTGTGCATTGAGCAATACTCGTTACCATTTTAAGATATTTGAAGAGAGTTTAAAATATCGTTATACCCCGTGCCGCATATTTCCGCTCCGTACGCTATTCCCGGGATGAGTAGAGATTGAAACATTTTATCCATAAGTTTTGGTGCAATTTCAGGAATTGTAATTTTGATTTTGTTATTGTACTTAAAATGTATTTGCCTTTTCGTCGAGCTTTCTCCTTATGTCTCGACCAAGTTACATTCATGCAGATGTATTCAATATATGTATTCTTTAACGTTTTCTAACATTTCTCGTTTATACGACCAATTTCATTCTTACTCTAGACCCACCCATTTTTAAATGTCCTGGTTTCTGTCTTATTAACTTTTAGTTTTGTTTCTTCGCAGAAAATTTCAAATTCAACTAAACTTCTTTGTAAATCTGCTTGTGTTTTTGAGAAAATAATCAAGTCGTCGGCAAAAAAGAGTGCTGGTATTGAGATATTTTCATCTCCGATCCTGGGTGCATCTGCATTTACCGTGG
>NNCF01139330.1:165099-179508 GCA_002313205.1 Laupala kohalensis
ATTATTCTTTTATAGTTTTTTCTCAAGAGTCTGTATTTTTGTCGTAAGCCTTCTCCTGCCCACCAAACGTAGAATTCTAATGCATTTTCAGCATCTTTTTCGCCTGTCTGCAATCTATGTTGAACCATACCGTTCCTCGAGTGTTATGCTTTTTCTGTGTGTGTACTCGCATGTGTGAACCCGCTTTCTGTAGAGTGTTTCGTAAAGATAAAGATATATGTAAATTTTCAAAGATATTCCAAATTTCAGTAAATTACTTTTTAATATGTAATATACAGGGAATCATGAAAAGGAAAAAAAGTAATTTGAAAGGTAACATCATTTTTGGTTAAAATAATTGCACATTAGAGAAAATTATTCTGTATCTCAATGTGTACTCCTATATTTTTTCCAAGATCCCATTCCAAATTTGATTTACTTTTGTCTCTTACAAACAACAATGTTATTACAAACTCGTCGTTTGCTCAAAATTGTGATGAAGCGCAAACTATTATTATTATTGTGCACTGAAAGTATTTGCCTGTGACGTTCGTAGAGAACGCCACCGCAAAGTAGAAGCGTTTTCTTTACCTCGGACGCCGGCCACTAGGCGTCTCCGTCGTCGTCCCGACGGACTAGAAATGCGGCTGGCCGCAGTTCACCCCTGCGCCGGCTCAGAACTAATCCCCAGTAAGCTTTTAAACACGCGCAGAAAATAAAGGACCACGGAATGAGAAGTTAGTGTGCTAGGGAATTATGAGGACGCGCTGTGGTAATTTCGGCTGCGTTAATTTGGCAGCGCTGTGGCGGATCACGATTGGTGGTGGTGGCGGTACTGTAGGCGGTTATTAACCGGTTTTAGTACGAGGGTGGCGCAGCAGTGGTAGTCTTTGGGATGGTAGGGTTGATGGCGATTCTACAAGGATTATGGCAGCGAAGAGACTACGGCTGTCCATGGAAGGGTTGCAGTGGATTTGTTAAAAGCTACGACAGAACGGGGTAGCACAAGAGCGATAACTATTTGAAGCATATCATAGCCACAATACTCACTATAATTTCAATGACCATACTTGCGGGTCCATCTTTCTGTAACAATGCAGAAGTTTAAGCAATTTCATATTTCTTGAAAATCCGGGTAAGTCTTAACCAATGTACCTGATAGCAAATCATCTTAGTGATGCAAATTTACTAGAGGAAGTGGATTAGGTAAAGTATTTTTGTGGTGATTTTTCTGAAAAAAAAAAGAAGTTCCTAGAATCATCGGAAACTTATTTTCAGAAGAGAAACTGTTGTATTCTCTGACTTTTGTTAAGTGAAGTTCTCGATTAAATTATGTGTCACAGTAAAGAGTTCCGTACTTGTACAATATCTTGAGAGAGCACTATCCTTTGCGTCAAAATAACTGTTTTCAACTATTGTTTGACTAACTTTCTAGTGTCTTTGTAAATCAACTTGAGTACATCTAGGTTATTATGTAAACCTCAAATCTTATTGGTCTTAAGAAGCTATCAAATAATGCCACTAATATGCTAAACTATCGTATTTTACGAACTATTAGAAGCACTTTTTTCTTCAAAATATTGCCTCCAAAATTCAGGTGCGTCTTATACTCGAAATTAATATAAAAAATGTCCAGTGTTTGATTTAAAATTCTCGCCGGTCTTAAAAATGGCCATACGTTCGATGCCGCGGGAAACCTATCTCTATCTGGCAATATTGGATTCAACTGGCAGCAACAGTGCACCGATGCGACGAACATGAGTTGCGGGGATTCACAAGCTTCCTAACACTGTCTCCCTCCCACCCCGCCATCACACACCCAGAACATTGTCAAGCCTATGATGCGTCATTGCAGTCTACGGTGCCAGTGAACTTGAATTGAAATGATTTGTGTTATCGGTCAGTTCGGTTTTATAAACTAAGAATATTTTTAGCCTGGTTTTGCAATATTATAATAAAAATGGTAAAAATGTTATTTTTTTAAAAAATTGCCTAAAAATTAAGGTGCGTCTTATAGTCCGTAACGTCTTATAGTCAGTACAATACGGTATCTAAGATTTTTATCATTTTTTAGTTTTTTTCTAGTTCTATCGGATGTCCCTGTTTCACAGTATAGGGTCGAACAAGTTCATTATACTATGGAGTGATGTGTTTCAAGTTCTGTATTTGAAAGGCGTTAGACATAGAAATCTTGATACGAATATTTTACATAACGAATCTCTTAGGTCGTAGGACTTAAATATATAAATGTTAATTCTATTTCAATAGGAACCACAATAATCTGGCTCTTTGGTACAACATATCAAACGTGAACAAATGTTAATATTTATCCGAGTCAAGGAGTATCATTTTCATCGGACAATTTAAGAACAAATGAGACGGCAAGTAGCTAAAGTTTCTGTATAAAACATAGTTCAAAATATTCAATAAGCTATTGTTGACTCAACAGTCTAATTTTACCCCTATTTTCTCTCTTTCTCTTCATTCACCTTCATGTAATGCAAATAACTTTACCTCGTGAGTACACCTCCACGTCCAATATGGCCCCCAACACCAACTCTACTCTTCTACTCGTACTACATTCTTTAGTGGCCGCGGACGTCGTCACTGGCTTGGTCTGTCCATGGCATGTATGGAGTGCTAGCCATTTGCGGAGAAAAGAGCGCTATTTCTGCTCTCAAGTTTCCTAGAATGTGTTTCCAGTGCGGAAGTAGGAAGAACGATTACTCACACCCGCTCTTCCTTTGCCACTGGAACGTGAATTAAAATATTACAAGACTTCTGATTGCTTTAACCAGAAACGCACAATGTTTCTGCTTCTGATGGTAAGAATTAGACCATTACAATTCTCTTCGATACAATAGAATATATAATGTTCCAAATTAGTTCTAACGTCTTCCAGCAAGATGTCAGGAAACAACATTACTAGTTCTTACACATCTCTGGACACATAAGCAATCTCATAAATTTAACCAAAAACGATTAGAATAGTACATATTTTGCAAATTTAGTGATATAAGTACGCATACCCTGTTTATATTGTAAAAGATATTGGAATCAAATGTATCCAGGCATTATTGCTAGTTTTAGATCTAGATTAGAAATAGTTTTGTATAAAACATATATTATAACCTTACGTCGTTGATGAATTTCTAATATGCACAAAATAGATGGATTATACATCTAGCATAATTTTCACCTTTTATGGGTCGATCTCTAAATTGGATTTTGCGCTAATAGGAAACAAGGAAATTTACAAAATATTCAAGAGAAAACAGAAACGAAAATGATACAACGTCTTGTCCACACAACGAATAGGGGAATTATTTTAAATGAAAATGCGCTGCGTCGAATGTTTTTATGGCTCAACTTTGTATTTTTGAAATCAATTCTATTAAGTTGAGTCCACAAAAAAAGGTGGTATACATCATCTACTTTCTTGTAAGTTTTAAAATAATAACATACGTGTGATAAGTGGAATAAATATGTATTTTTTTAAAATTTGTGACTATGATTATCAATAGCCTCTTATGCATTGGCGTGTCCTTCGTTCAATCAAATCAATTCGCTCCCCTCGTTTTTCCATTTGTCCGTCGTGAAGCATTTTCCCCGAGTGCCTGTTAACACTTTTTGTTTTGGAATCACATTCGACGCGTTCAGTAAATTACTCGGTATGTCCATCTCGCCAGTCTAATCTCATTCCATCGGAATGAAGTGTGGCAATCAGTCGATATTCACTGTTCGATACTCAATGGCCTACAGAGAAATACTGCATACGAACGGTAATATTGCTTGGAGTCTTGCGATAGCTTCGCACGTTTTGTGAACAACAATGACTCTCCTTGACATTTTAATGTGGACCGAATCAATTGACTTCGCTATCAACACAAAATCTCTAGAGAGAATAGACAACATGCTGGTGTATTTTCCAGGTATTTTTATAATTGCTTTTAGCTTTGTTTTAAAGTACTCTTACACCAAGGGCAGGACCTGTAAAATAAACATTTCTGCTCATTAAGTACACATATATTTTCATTTCTTCTTAGCCCTCATGGGTACCTTGACTTCAACTTTGTCATTTCAAGGTTTCTTTACTCTTTCCTCTGTTTCTGTCTTATTGTCTTTGGGCAGCGCCGTTTAACCATGATTATTCGTGTTTTTCATTCCCCTCCCCGAGAAGGCAGGCGCAGATTTACTGACTTCTTCTGTTGATGTGTTTTGTTCTCTAAGTATTGTCAATATCTCGTAAGTATCCTAATTTTGTTATATATTCAGCATGTTCCTCAAAACCTTCCTTATAAATAGAAGTGATTTTGTTGCGAGTTGTGTGTAGATTCAGTCAAAATCTAGCCGTTGGAGACTGTAACAAACTCTTCGGTTTGGCCAAGAGCAGAGATACGGAATTTCGTAGTTGATATAATGATTCTTCTCTTCAGCGTTTTTGACTCCAGTCTAGCCCTGATACTAATTTAATTTATAATTTATTTGTTTATTTATAATCTATTATTCGTATAGCTCAAGTCCACTTTACATTATCATATATTCCTTTACTCAAATTTGAGCTATGCGCCGTCCTGTACAAGCGAATGGTGCTGTTAGAACTCGAGAGAAGACTGACGACGGCGTGCAAACGGCAGCTAGCAAACAACAGCTTCCTTATAAAGAAGAGTATATGCGATCAGTTCTTAATGTAGTCAATTAGAGCACGCAATAGGAAAATGGAGCTCCCAAGGAGTAATGTGGACTCTCCCACAGAATTTGAGGAAGCAAGCTGTTTAATCGCGTGCTAGCGGGTACGAGATTCAGAATCAACAATGAATGTAGGTTATTATCAAGTAAGTTATTTAAGTTGTCAGAGGAGTCAATTGAAATAACAAATAATCTTAATCTCGCCTAGATGGAACATTTTACTCAAAAGAATCTAAAATGGTGAAGCGGCCTTCATATTAAAAAGTGTTCTACAGTAACAAAATTTTAAGATTCATTGTGCACCATTAATACATTAACACTGTGCTGAATTCAAATATTGAATCCCTATTGTTATTCACAATCCCTGCAGATAAATACACATACGGAGAAGCGATCTCAAAACGGATAATGTTTTTCAAAATCCCAAGTTCATAGTCATTGAAAATTAGATACATTTGTAAATCCAGTGTTAATGTTTTCGAAAATGCTCACTGCAACTGTGAGCGGAGAAAATATAACTCAAAGTTCTTGATAGGAAAACATGTCGATGATCCGACATGTTGGGCATTGTAGTACATAATTTTACGAGCATATGAGATTCCAAACTTAATTATTTAATGTAATCTACTACTAAATTTTTATGTTGACAATATCACGAAGATCGTATCATTATTTAAACTATTTTTGAGCAACTGTGGTAGTACATACAATGCATCCATTGTGTCCTAGCACTCAGAGGTATTCTGTAAAAATAATCATTCCCGATCTGAAAAGTAATATATTTTAAAATTGAATATTGAGGTTTTATGTCATTTTTTCTGTTCTGTGGTTTTACTTCAACTGCTATTGCAAATTAAAATTGGGGACATCGATTTGGTATTGCGATGCGTCGGAATGCTGCTGTTGACAGTTCACAATGATACTTTGACAAAGGTTGAAAACAATTATGTACATTTTGCAAGGTTGTTGTAAAGTACAAGTTTGCTGCAGAAACGGAACTACACACAAAAAGAAATGTAGTAAATATTTGAATTTTATTGTGTACTCAAATGTATGTAAATGTGTAATAAGTCACGAAGAAGTTGTATTTAGGAAACTGATTGAAAATTAATAAAAAAATTAATATCTTAACTCGTAACAAATCAACAAATTATCATAATAAAGAGTATTGAATAATTTCGTTTCTCGCATTTTATTGTACAATAAACTTGCCAGTTGCATCTAAGACTTTGGCCCGTCTGCTCCGCCCTCGCATGCCACGTTCCCATTGATAATGGTTACCGCAGTTGTAACCAAAACGTCTGGTGAAAACCAAAACAGACCACGGCTACTTAGCCCGGAAAACTCTTTCATTATGTATAATTCCGGCCGTGAAAACCTTCATTATATATGAAATAAAATATTTTTAGATAAATTGAGATAATAATATGTGACACCATTTAGAGTTTTATAAATAGAGAGAGAATATTGTAAAGCATTTAAACGTAATTACGAATACTGAACGCAAAACGAAGTTTGAACTCTCCTCCGCTGTAATGTCTCATTAATATTACGCTCAAGCCATAGTAATGATCATGGAGAGGAATGTATTTGCCCGGACTGCAGTATTTGAATTACAGATAAATAAAAGGAAGATATGGTTTCCGCGTTTGTAACACAAATTAGAGATAACTTTATTGAACCAATAATAAGCAGAAATGTAACTTCATTTTGAATCAATTTTATGGACGTAATTCATTCTCATTTAGAGTAAGAAACTGTGAAGTATTACTTTAGTTATTAAATGAGAAATAAAACATTTAATGTTTTATTTGTATTTTCATGTGTTCTTAGTATTTCCATGTATTTTTATTTGGCTTCTGAAAAAATTACGCAATACAATAATATTAAGCTATTCTTCTTTTTCCTAACGCTTTTACTCTCTACTACACATGTAAGGGTGTATAGGCGATTTAACGAACTAAACGACGTATAAAATAGTATTGACGTAAACAGACGCCTTACGTAAAGTATTACTGGTAACGTACGGACTGGTCATTCTAGACAAGTAATGAAGTAATATAGCACGTGATTTGAAAACTAAACGTTATATGAAAAACTAGTTTCGGTCTCGTGAAGTGGCTAACGCTCTGTCGAGTAGAATTCCACGCCCCGCGTCACCCCTGGTCTCGGACACATTGTTACACAGTATCTCAACTCAGTGTTATGTAGACTTTGATGGTAGATTTCACTCAATCAAAAATGTCTAGAAGACCCACGTAAAACTAGATATCAATGCCAAAGTTAAACATTTATCATGACGGACTGCTTTTTTATTGTCACGAGAAAGAAACAAGTGAGTGCTTTGGACGTTTTTCCACTCGTTTCTACTTTGAAAAATTATAATATGAGAACACATTGAAACTAAATTACTGGTTTGTTAAGAAAACTATTTGAAATCAATATTTAATCTTTAACTTGTCCAAACAATATGTGTAAATAATGATACGTTACGAAATGTTACCAAATAATAATGTTATGGAATGTGGTTTGTCGCTGGTAAATGTTAGAAAATAACATTGGTTATATAAATAACTCTGATTCAAATAGTCCGCAGTGTTAGTTTTTGTAGAGGACTTAAAACATGTAGTTGTTTTTAGAACGTACATTATATTAGGTTATAAGTATGAGATACTCTCATTTCGTAACACTTAATAAAAATCTGCATAAAATATTTTTTTCGGTTATAAATATATAAAATTAAAACTTTTCCCTTAATCAATTTTGTTCGTAAGTTTTTTTTAACTTGTTGGTAATTTTGGACAAAGAAAAATTTTCACGAGATCAATTCTTACGTCATCGATCCTCTCGTCTAAATTCTCCTCCTTTCTTCTTTTATCATACACTTTTCGAGAACTCCTTAAAATATATATAAAATAATTTTTTTTTGTGACACTAATTGACTTCGAATAAATTTATGAAACTAAGATAAAATAATTATTTGATGCATGTGCTTTATCTAAGACGTATTGTTCGCCCTATTTGTTTTTCACTAATTCAAGAAAAAATAACAATTGCCACGAGTCTTTCTAAATTTTAGAAATTAAATGCACAATCGTAATTTTTGTAGCGTTGAAATATTTCGATAACCTTGAGATAGTTTCTCTTGATTCATAAATTATGTTTTCTGCTAAGTAGATCTCCCTTGATCATAATTTAGTACTGATTTCAAATGTGTTATTTTCAGTAACATACATTACCAGAACATGAATTGTGTTGGTTGACACACAGATCCCCTATATGAAATTTCGTTTTAAGTTAGTCAGTAGACGTTTGTTAAAATACCATTTAAACAATAGTTCTTTCAATAAGTAAAACATTGACAATAATAATTGAGAAAAATTAGTGAAAGAGGACGCGTAGAAAATGTTGTAAATAAAATTTTCATGAGAGTGTTCTCACTTAGGTGGTAGTGAGAAATCAGATGTTTAAACTTCTACTTTATTTTAATGTATTTTCATTTATTATTGTTTAACATTATTTGGAGAAAATACAGGGGACCTACACGTTGTCTTCTTTAAGTGCTCCGTACCGAACTGAGTACGTTCTTCGTTTTACCATATGTCCCTTCAGTAAGGTTTTTCGGAGAGGAAGCTCAAGAAAAAGCCTTAGAAATGTCCAATAGTATTTCATCAATACACATTGTTTCGTTTTTCGTCGTGAAGAAATGGCTTGAAATGGCAATTTAAGGAGTTACTTCGAGTGGATGTTTTTCGTGAAATATATTTGTCTTCGCTTAACAATCATAATTTTTCCTGTGTTTAACGCTAAAACAGTGTAGAATGGTTGTACGTCACGATGTGATTGGTGGGGATATAATGAAACATTCTTTCCTATTTCTCATAATGGTACTTACTTTATGGGCACGAGATTTTTACAGAAAACGTAACACTCAGTATTGTATTATTGATATTAAGTAGTAACTCAATAATCAGTAGTCTGTGGTTAGGACTAAAGCAGGCATACTCCAAACAATTATTTCAAGTTAATTGTGCTTCTTGAGAGTTAAAACCAGGTTCACTTTTTTTGTCATCAATCTCTTGCATTGTATCAAATAACTGGCAATACTTGATGTATTTCATTGCTTTAATTCAACAACGGATTTGATCCTTTTGATCCAGGCATTGTTTTGATCCAGAAAATACATGAAAATTGGTTATTCTTGTAGTTTACAATATTTACAAGTACATGATGTTGTTGGTTCATTTGGCCACTTGTATGATCCCTCTTTTTAAGGTACTTGAAATATTTATTATGGATTCACTCAAAGAAAGCAAAAGGTTCTTCTTCCTCGTTTAGTACACTTTTGAAATCGTTCAAGAGTTCATGAACCCCATCACTTCTAACTCAAAAATGAAAATGAAATTAAGAATATCACTAGTCTCTCCATATTTTGTTTTCTAGAATCATAGTCTTTTTCATACTTTATATGTTTAATTTATATCTTTTATAATGTCAATAATTAAAGAAAAACTGATTACTTCATTAGTTCTGATAGGGAAATATCACATATTTGCTCGTTGCGTCTCATAATTCATATCACTGCACGTGTACTACTTAACGGGTCTTTGTTTGACTCAGACAAACTACAGAACTTTTCTTTTCCATAGGTTTCGATTTTCAGTCATTTTGTTTTTATTTATCAAACACCAATTTCACTTGTATCTTCCATTATCGTAAGGATGTTGCCAAATTTACGGAAATATTTTAAAATTTGATGAGAGGAAAGAATCCTCAATTTTTGTTCATTCCAGCAACTTTCCTTGCCTACTGATATCTGCCTACTTTGTAACTAAAAAAACGCACGCTTGAATTAAAAAGCGTTCTAAAAAAATTAAATTCATTACTCCATATTAAAACAAATTGTTTTATTTGCAACTCTTTTACCTCTATTATATTAAAGCAGCAGGTGACGAGATTAAATATTGTATCACAGATTTTCAAATTCCATGAACAATTTTAGTGTAGTTTTGATATTAGAGCATTCTTGTAGAAATCAACTAGTAGTATTAATTTTTGCATTTCAAACACGTAACTATTGCTTTAGTTACTGACTTCGCGTGTCTCACGAGAACACATCACTTAATGGCATGTAAAACTGATTTGAATACCTCTCCAATACATGAGTTCCTGTGCGTCATGCATCAAGTATCCTCCCCTCCATTACAAGCACAATATCCTCACTCTCATTCCTCAATTTGAATGAGCAAGAGAACGTAATTCCCGACCTGGAGGCTGCTGCTGCTGCTGCTCATACGCACTTACCCATAGGGTACCACTGCCCTCCAGGCCGGTCTTTGTCACCGCTGACCTGTTGTCTTCTGCACGTCTTCCCGTGTAGTCAAGACTATGCTAATACTAAACGCCCTTTAATATTCATAGAGAACGCAACGAACACGGTCTTCAACGAGCTTTCTCCGCCCTTTTCTCCTTTGCTTTCCTTGGACGCTACGTGCGACACACGGGCTCAAGTCGGTCCTTCTCGTGCTGCAGCCTCTTGTACGGAACCTGGAGCGACTGGAGCAAACAGAGATCGACGCGAAAATATCGGCGCTGGATTCACGAAGGATTACGTCATGAATATGCGTAAAGCTTAATGGCGTTCTGGATCACTGCTCTCGAAAGAGACCCGCGCGCTTACAAGCAACGACTTCAAAGAACCCCTCAAGGGCTCCGCGGGGCACAAGGGGTTGCGGTTTGGGAGCGGGGTGGGGGGAGGGGGAGGAGGAGGGACATTCTCCACCATGCACTGAAGAATATGCGGGAGGGAGTATTGATCGCAATGCATCACTCGATTCATTAGGGGAGTGGTATAAGCACAATCATCAAGTGTCACTTATGCCGTAGTGAAAGTTGAAACTGAAGATCGCCCTTTATTCGGAGGGGATCTCTACCTTATTACATACTTACCCTCATTATTCAAAATTCCAAATTATCATTAAAATAGAAAAGTTGCGGAAAATAACTTTCACTGATTGCATTTGCATACTTAAAACATACGGAAACTGTTGATACAGATTTTTCAATCATATACATACGAAGTGGGTATTATTAAGAACACGATTTTGTCAGGAAATGAAAACTACACCTGTTTCTGCATTAATTTCTAAATAACTTACTTATGTCTTTCCTTAATTATAAATCAGGTTTAATAATCAAGGTAGCAATGATACTTAACTCATTTTGCTGAGACCGAGCTCAAGGAGTTTAGATGTAGGAAAAGATACAAAAACATTTGTCTGCAGATATTTTGTTTTGCGTCAGGTGACTTTCTCATTTACTCATAGTCGTGTCAAATCTATAATACACATATTTTCTCAGACTTAAAAATATCTAAAACGATAGCTTTCTTTCCGTACCTAAACTCCTCTCTTCTCGAAATTTCATCAATACCGATAGATCCATTCTCGAGGGAGAAAAATTGAATTTCCTCGTAATCACTAAACATTGAAACTGAAACATAACCATTATTAGTCAATTTCATACAATTTCCGCAACATTGAAATAAATTTTGACAAAATCATTAAAGTATATGACCAAATGTGTTTTATAATTCAATTCAAACTGCTTATACAAAATATTTTTAAATATTGTATAATTTTCATGATTTAATCTACATTTAAGCGAATCTACACGTCAAGTAATTTCGTGAAGAGCAAAAAGAGAGATATAACCCAGAACGTGCGAAAGCGCTACGGTCGGTTGTGTGGGAGGAGGTATGGGTCGCCATTAGTCCAAAGTTTGATTCGCTTTACAAACTGCTCGGGCGACCCGTTGCTGTACCACGTGCACTGCGCCTGGCAAGTAATGGTCAAGCACAGCCCGCAACGTCCCCAATTATAATGTTACCTAACGAACTGTAATGCTGTTAGGCAAAATTACGGAGAAGTGAGTATTTCTGAAATCTGAAAGCGGTAGGGATGCAGGAGGTGTCCCTTCACGAAATCCCACCGCTCGTGTCTCTCCAGAAAAGTTGAATAATTACAGTAACCACTGACTGCTGAGTATTGTTCTCAAAAGTAATGCAAGAATATAAAAGTGGTGTATATTTCTTAATCATAGGAAATATAATTATAAATGGCTAATTTTGAAGAATGTTTTACACAAGTAAATGATGCTAATAAATATAAAAGCAATACAATGTTACATAATTAATGTTAATCCGGTGTCTGAAACTTTCGCATGCACAATTACCAAAAATTGAAAAATAATATAAATAAATTTTCACAAATGAAATAGGGATAAAAATATAAAAAACATAATTCTTTGGTTTTGGACAAATTATTTCAACAATCTAGCTGACGTTTCACAAACGAACGAGGTCTTCGTCAAAGCTTGATTCACAGTTATAAGACCATCAGCTCATGACGTGCACCACATCTGTAGAATCAGTGAGATAAATCAACACCCAACCTCACTATCTCAATGCACACATTATAAAACATCTTTCAATCAGTTTAGTAAAAAGAAAAAAAGGGAATAGAAACAAAATAGAGCGAAATAAACACAATCTTGTAGGAATTATGTTTTAATGTTATTGGAATGGTCTTCTTCCAAATATTTTACATCTGTAAGGGCATATTTGAAGTTTTTTGAATAAATGAATTTGTAACCATAACAAGATGTGGGGATGCTGTAGCTCTTGACATTAGGATAAATTACACAAAGTCTTTTGTAACCAACCTTGAATTCTATATCGGAAATATATGAAGAAAGTTCATTCAATTTGTATTTCATATAATCGAATTGTACTTTAACTTTTCATTTATAGTAAGTTCAGTGTGAGGTATCAAAAACGTTACGTATAAATTTTATTTCATTTTAATTTAACTTGTCTTCACTTTTTATTTCATAAAAACCAACATGTGTCATCACAATTGTCTTCATCAGTAAATGAAGACTTGTAAATCTCCAGGCATTCAGTTTAAAATATGTTGAACAACATCCAATTCCATTCAAATATTTTCTATTTTCTATTACTTACATCTTCTTAAATTCTAGAATAATTAATTACATCATGCGACCTGCATTATATGACGTACTTAACAATGCTATGTTCTACTTTCGTCAATGAAAGTAATATTTGGTGGTATCGATAAAAAATTAAGCTCTATAACAAAATGTTAACTAAAAGAAAGTTTAAAAAGAAAAGAAATTTTGCCATCTTCAACTTACGAATAAAAGCTTTTACGAGAGATAAACATGACAAGCTTTCCAGAAAATGATTTATATTGAAATTTTTTATAATTATGATACCCAAATTTAATTTTCAATGCAGAAATTTGCTATATTCATACTGAATCTCTCATTGTGAGAAAAGGATTATTCGACCTAGTTTGTGAAGGTGAAGAGATACTTCAAAATGTTTATTGACGCATAAAGTAGTTCATGTTTCATCTGAAAATAACTTTTTTTTTACGTATTGTTCCTTTCTAGGCACATCGGAAATGAACTTTTCATTTCGTGTCCTGTTAACACGACAAAACATGGTATAGGAGCAACATTCTCGCATGACGCGCTTTCATATTTGAAACGACACGTGATCCTGCCAAATTTGTCAGCCCCGTTGAAAAACCTGCCAGACTTCAATCAGGGAGAAATAATGCAATTATTGTTAGCTTGTCTGCAATTCAAATGAGATTCATCACAAAATGGCTATACAATGTGATCAAGCTCATCATGAAGAGTAATGCACAATGTTATAGCCTCTAGGGATACCCTACTCTATGTTTCCATCAAAACTACACCAATAAATATATTTTCATAACAATTATTTTGAATTATGTTTTGTTTTAATATTATCATAGTATTAGACCTGATACTGTATCATCTTGTATCCTTATCTAATTTTTATTCCTAGAACGAAGGAGTACGTAATTATCAAACTGATTAAAGTATATGCAAACAACCAAGTATAAGAAATTGGCGTTATAAACTCGAAAGTCTTCGGTTAAGTCTTCGGCTTAGCTGCATTTTTAAAGAAGAGCAAAGTTTTCTTGTTAAAGAGTTAATTGGAATGTTTTTCATTGGTTCTGTAAATCTTTTTCTTTGAAATGAGTTCAATAAACATCAGCCTTTTCTTAGAAAACATCCAATGAAAAGAAATTTCGGGCAGAGGTTGGACTCCAGGAGTATAATCGTGTATAAAATAAGTGTCTTAAAATTATCATTAAAAATTGTATTAATAAAATAGCTTACGAAATGAAGTATTTGATACACGAAGGAAATATTCCTCTTAAGAGTAAGAAAATATCTCAATCGATGGTCTGGATGGGGGATAAAAAACAAATCGATGGTCGAAGATAGAGGGAGGCGATATTTCTGCTTTAAGTGCGAATTGTTTCTTCATTCCGACAGGACATAAGCGTTTCCAATAATTAAGGGGAATTTTTAATCTGCTGACAGATTTCCCTTCGGGAGTGTGTTGCTAATGAGCCTAATTTGATTGAGCGAGATATCAAGTAGTGGTGTATCACATTTGGACAAAAGAATGTGAACTGGACTTATCAGGATTCTTTGCGTATTTGTTTGAAAAGTGTTACTTCTACAATTACTTCAAACTGGGATAATTATATAATACGCCACGTTAAAAGTTAGTTCCCATTAACTCTAGTTTTTGATAACGAACTTTTGATAACTGCACTTTCATATCATTTACTGAGATATATACGTGTTGAAACATGTAAATAAATATTTAGAATA
>NNCF01139332.1:0-11944 GCA_002313205.1 Laupala kohalensis
ATCGACTTTTCCAGCTCTGGTCAATTGATCCATAGTTTGAAATCCCTCTTCACTGTGACAGAAACCCGGAAGAGCATCTTCGAACTCATAAACAAATTGCGCATCGTCTGATTAAACGAGAGCCAACCTAATCTGCTTCTCTAAAGAGTCTTGGAAAATCAATGACAAATCCCCTCTTGCTCTACTAGCCTACTTACAAAAAAATTATCAAATTACTACCACCAAGTTTCCAAGAAGAGATTCTATAACGTTTACAGACACTAATGGAATGGATGGAAACAAAATGGATGCTAGGAAACAAAAAAACTGACATTCGAAAATTCTCATTTCTCAGAAGAACGATTAGAGACGGCAGGGAATTTATTACCTGCATCGGTTGTGGAAAAGATTGCGAATACTGCAGGGTTAGGCAAGCTCTGGAACAAGGGGTACGCTAGTGTAGATGTGAAGATAGTGGTAGTGAAGTGAATAAAAGTTTAGCTTTTACAGTGAATTAAAACAAGTTAAAGTTACATGTTTTCTTACAGGAAACCTTTTATGGGTTCAAGTATTTCGAAATATCTCAACAGAGACCCGATCTCATCAATACAATTCGCAATGATACTGCCACAAATTAAATAGAGAATATAATGATGCAAAATTTTACGACTTTTACCGTTTGATAAGAGAATAATGAAGAAAAAACTTGATCTAGATGGAAACAGCTGTATCATCAAGTATTTCAACCAAGGTAAACATTTATATTTCCCTACAAATTACTAACCTCAATCTGAAATTCTGCTTCAGGTCTTAACCGAATGCGTGGGAAGTTCAAATGGCGTCCATAATCATAATAATTTAAGAACAGTCGAAGTTTCAAGAATATTTCCCACACATACCAAAGAAAGTCAGATACCCATATTGGAACAAATCGTTCATTCATCAATAATTAGAAATAGCTTTTTACATAATTCAATGTACTTGAAGTATTTTCATAAAAAAAATTAAAAAATGATCGATACACATCGTTTGACAAGCGTTTGGGGAAACCATTCTATTTTTGCAGTNAATTTTGCTCCGGATGCCGAACAGGATGTTAATTTAAGTATATATGGATGGCAGTTCGCCGGACTGTATCAATAATTATGTTTCATTTGTAATACAGTTTTTTAATAACAAATATTTCAGAATTAAAATATTACCAAAAAGTTTTAATAAAAAATAATCTCAATCCATTCAGCTTCATCTAAGTTACTAATTAGTTCGAGGAATGTTTTCATCTTTTCAATCTTTCATGCTGAAATAAATCCTAGTTACCGAGATGAATACAATTGAGAATATGTATTTACCACATAGATGAATGCAACACGATGAACCAATAAGTTAATTAACTTCAACATCCTTTTGGAGAACCAACGCCCGGAGGCAAGAGTTCCTTCGTTCTTTATCCTCGGAAGCAAAGCGAAGGTTATTGTTTCGAGAAATAACTGCGAGTCCGAACAGAACTTTCAATGATCATTCGACATTTCATTAATATTTCAGATCCCATTCGTTAAGATATTCTATTCGTCTTGAATTCAAAATGAAAAAAATGATGTTGAGCTAGGTTATCACAAACATACAATGCATGGAACTGGTAAATTTATACTCCAAATATCACAAAGATTATAGTGAAAAAACATACATGTTCATTGCAAAATAGGCAAAAGTTGAAAGAACTGACCGTTTTCATGTATACTCTTATCCACAGTGAATCGTATTCGCCATTAAAATAAAGCATGTGACCACTAGAAGTAGATCCATTAGCAAGTAATTTGGACACCATCAATGCAAAAAGCACGCGAAATATGAACGTTTGACATAGTACGTGCCGAATTTTTAATTTGAGTAACGAGTTAACACCTATTGATTACTAAAACCCATGAATTGCACAAACCTTTATATGATGTGAAACATCTCTTGAATATGAAGAATTTAATGGGTAGTGGTGACAAATGGATGTAGGTACAGTTCGTTCGTGCTTAAGTTAGTGTCCTGTTTCTGAATTTTATTGTAACTGAAAGAATAATAAGGAAATAAAAAACTTCTCGACCTATCAAAACAATGATAAAAATAACATACATTGAAAGTGTGTCATTAACTAAATTCTTTTCTGCTGTGAAACGTTGTATATTTCAAAGACGGTAGAATGTTTAACACTACAATTCAATGAGTTTTAATATTTTGAAAATGTTATTTATTAATTTGGTGTCAGAATTATCCATGTTTACGAGAATTCATATGTATCATCAACATTTTTTCAAAAAATGGAATTTCAGCTACGTAAAGAACCAGTCGAATGAGAAATGGCGAGCAAAGATATTTAACGAATTCTATAATAAATAATAATAATGTATTGCCAAAATCATCAGTTACAAACTGCACATATCCACGTGAAGGACAATAGATCTCCGGAAGGAGGAAAGTAAGGGATCATCCTATCAAAAACCAATCAAGAACCCTAAAGCAAAATTATGACATGCATCGTCCTAAAATAAAAATAAAAATTGTTTGCGACTTATTATAATATATGAAGAATTTTAATAAATTTTANTTTATTTCACAAATACGTAGTGTTATCAATTGTTGAAGTTATTCCGAAAATATTGGTAATAAACCGTAACTAATAAAATCACTCATAATTTAAAAAAAAGAACAAATGTATTAATGATACTGCCATCCCCAAATGCAGCGGAGCCTATAGGACCTGTAAGTAAATCCTCCTCCCCCTAAGGAAAAGCGGAGAAAAACCTGGGCCACGATAAGGCAGCAGAGATAATATGCACAACCGAACCAAGGTTGAGAACAATACTACAGAAATATGCACTACATAGCGAAACTGACGCTTGACGCCCGCGGCCGCACGCAACTCGAATACTTCCTCCAGCGAGAAGTCGATATCGACTTCATATTACCAGTTTCNCGTGGAAGTGTTGGTATCATGTAAAGTTTTTTTCGATTACTTATTAATTATAGAACTTTTTATACATTAAATTGTTAAAAAATATTTTCACGCAGTTTTTTTAATGGGGTTTTAGGTCTCGCCAACGCAAAGGTCAATAGAGACCTTATTTAACGCAGTTTTTTGTAATTTACATTTGCAAGTATTACTTTTTAATTTTTCTATATATGTGAATGTCATATCATGTCACTAAAATTATTCATCTACCGTGCGATGTATAGCGAAATGTCATTTTTTGTCGAGTTCTTGATCGCAGGGTTGTAAATCTAAATACGAAAAGTTACCGACTATACTTAACAAATATCCATACTATAAAAAGCAAAGTAATGTTTTTTGGAAACAGGGATATCAGGCAGCTGATAACATAGAAAACTACTCGCAAAAATATAACTAATTTGGTAATGTCCTTTCTTTCCAACTCTATTAATGGATAGGTAAATTGCTACTTCCTACTCGCTGCCTTGATACCGACCTACTGCAATGTCATTTAAGAATAAAGAACCGTAGTTAATACTTGACAAATCCTAATTTTTTCGGTGGAATTTAGTTTAATATGAATAATTGTTGAAATGCGAATGTTCTACTCACCAATCAGCGTTAATATTAATTGCAATCTAATGTAAGAAGAATTCAATACTCTCAGTATGACCTTTTACTGTAGCACTTCTTCCATTTAGTATAAGAGAATTTAATAAGCATTTTATAATTATTTTAAGGCAAGAAATTATCGGCGTAGAATTTGATTTCCTTTTACCCAAGGGTTATAGAAAGGTAACAGCATACTATATTACGGAATGACCTGACATTTTCAGATTTTTGTCTATTCTTTGCAATCATTCTAATCACGTAAGATATTTTTTCTTACAATCTTTTTTGGACATTATCAGTCATTTACCTGTTCATGTCTACACAACAGGTGTACTTCCGTTTTGCAACGTTTCGGATGTTCTGTCAAACGTCCGACTTGATGAAAGGTATTCATATTTCATAGTCAATGTAGACGGGCGAAGTTAACGTAATTTTTAAAGCATTGATACGTTCAAGTAAAAGTGAATATGGACATGGTGGGCTCAAAATGTCATCCATTTAGACATGAACTCGTACGACGCCATCAATTGGACATAGAAAACTCGAAGTAGCATCATGTAATACTCATGTAATACTGCAAATTCTAAATTTCATTAGTTTAGACATTGACAATTTCATAAGTGTTATTGAATTCACTAGTCAGAAATGTCATTCATTTGACATTAACAATTTAAAAATCCTTAATTTAGACTAAACAGTTTTAAATTTGAATTTTCGCATTTATATTGNACATAATTCGTAATATTTAAAGAAGGCATCGATAAACCTTTTTAATACTGATCTTGACAATTCTAATGTTTGATACATATAATTATGAATTGTTCAATTCGATTATGAACATGTTTGTTCATTCTGATGGACGTAGTTTCGATTTGTAAATTTTGACGATGGGAATTTCGAGTATCTGGATTTGTTGATAACATAAGTAATTTTTAAAATACGCATTGTGCGGACATGAAATTATCATATAATTGAAAGTATCTCGTTATTAATGGAATTTCGCAACTTCTATTTTTCAAAGTTCTGCAATTTTATTTGTTTATATAGGACTTAAATACATCAGTTAATAGTTTTTGAAGAATTTGAAATGTGATTCCATTTAAGGGTCTTTCTTACCGGCGTTTTGTTGAAGATCGGAAATATTTATTTTTCTTGTATTTTGAGATAACTACTTTTAACAAATTTTGAGCATTATCGTCATATTTAATTATAACCATTACTCACCTGTTCTTTGCCTGCCATTATGTCGCTGAGTCCCTTATCTAGAGAACGTTATTTCCGCACAGACAGTCTCACTTTCCCTACAGAAAACTCTTAGATAGTAATTTGAAATTATTAATTATCAAAATTATTTTTTTAATTTTTAATATAAATAACCAACTAATTAAGGTATAGTCCGTTTTGGATGTAAAAGTTTCAAATATTTGAAATCGGTTATTTGATTTTTTTATAATTCCCATTCTAATGTGTACAAAGATATATCAATTCCTTCGTTATGTTAATGGTATGTTAGTCGTTAATACTTTGTTTTGCAAGCATTTTAAGTTATCAACTTGGTGCGTAAACTTTGCTGAATGAAATATCGAAATTACATTTCGTATTGTATATACGGAGTGATGCCGAATTCATTGTACAAGCCTTCAGAATTTGGTACAGAACACTAACAGTCATTCATAGTATAGGAATGTATTAACGCAAGTGACGCTGTGTGGAGTCTTGTTTATGCGACTCCATTTGACTCGCGAGGGAACTTTTAACAAGCGTAGGTCGAAAGTCTTCCTAATTTTTTAAAATATTGAAAAATGTTTACAATTAAATGTCATGTCAAAATATTAGCGACGATGGCATTGGAAGGTACTGAAAAAAATCGAGAAGTTCGTCAAGTTTTAGCCTCCTCTTTCCGCTCACGCTTAGGACAATTATGAGGAAAGTCTAGTTTCCAGTANCATTAGTTTCACATTACCTGCAACGATACCTCGATATTATTCTCAGATAGTCCCCGTTAATATAACAAAATTCGTACGTCTATCGCTTTTTTAATTAAGACCTTTCACACATTTGTCAGATCTTAATTATACATTTTTGTTTTTGGTATTAAAATACCTAAACTAATTTTGTTTTCATTGTATCGTTTAAAGTATTTGTGGCATTTTACTGCAACACGAAGTCATGTAAGCAAAACGAAACTAATTTTTTAGTAGTTCAGTTTATCAAAATGTTTCAGATGCACAATGAATTCGTTTTCTGCAAGAAAATTCTCAAGCAATGATGTATAAGAAATCCATATAAAAACGCACGAAATAATATTAAAAACGTGGGATATAGAAATATGAAATAGTAATATAGTAATATGATTGATTTTAATATATATTATATTATAAGTATATTATAAATAGATATAGTAATATGATTGATTCTGTGTTATTTCAAACTATGCTGTCAGGCTAATTTATTGTAGTTCCCTGCATNAAATATTAGTTCTAACATTTTAGTTGAATTCCTCTGCAACGATAGAGAAAGGAAACTTGGAACATGAATAACGTAGTTAGCAGAACTGCGCGGGAGAAAGCATCGTTTGCATTTTCATGTCCCTTCTGATTGGTGAAGATACCGTGAAGTCGGACGAATCAAAGCTGTCACGTGACTCGTCAGTTGCTGCTCGCCCGCTTGTTAGTTCAAGGGCAGCACAATGCCCACAAAAGGCATTTCGACGCGCGAAAATTTTGTTCGTAATTTTTTTCAGTGCCTTCGTGTGCCATCATCGCTAATATTTTGACTGCACATACTTATAGTCAACAGGTTTCCGTATACAAAAATCAGGACCACTTTTGACCTGCGCTTGTTGAAAGTTCCCTCGTCAGATATCGTAACTTCAATATCCGTAGCTGCTGCACGAGTGCGTGAAATCCTTGGCACCTTTGAATGTGTACGCAAATCGCTCCACCGACGCTGCCAAGCATGTATCACTGTTGGTGGACGCTATTTTGAACAGTTATAGTGTACATTGCACTTGTTAACGACGCTATCGATAAACTTTCTGTCCCTTAATTCTGGTGTTTGCGCCTCACCGCCTCACTTGCACCCATACATTCCTATAAATAAATGATTGTTACAGTGTCCTGCTCCAACCCGTAGTTTGTACCATGAAATCGGGATCATTTAAGTTGGGAGAAAGGGGTGGAAAAAACTAAAGCGTTGCTGGAAGCAGAGTGAAAACTCCCCCCGTTGTTTTGAAGGGATGTTTCTTTCTTAGTGGATCTGTACAGTACGAAAGTAAGTTTCGAATTCCGGAAGGGGTGTTTTTATACTCACTATTTCAAGAATTAGTATACCATTAGGTAGGTTTCTTTTTAAACAATTACACTCAAGTGTGTATAGCATATCATCTTTATCTACATTTAATGAAGTATAGCTATATAACTACAAAAGACCACGTTCAGACTAGTAGTTTCAAAAACTTTTTAACTTTCACAATAAATATTCCAAAACATCGTCAACTTTTACGTTAGAAATAACTTTAAGGTACACTCAGGTATATGGAACCTCAGGAACAAATAGCTAAGAATACGTGTGAAATTTAAATTTATTGTCAATTTCTCTCAAATGTTGTTATCCATGTTGGAGAAACTTTTAATTTGTTACACATGAGGATGATTAAATATTTTCGAATCTGCATGTACGTAAACTAATAAATTATTTCGCAAGCAAGTCCCACTTCCTTCTGAATATAGTACAGGGGAACGTTCTTGTAGTCGTAATGAAAAAACAAAGCTTAGTGATGGAAACAAGGCAGTTGAAGATGATAAACAAATAATTCACTATTATAAAATTCGATTTCAATTTATTAATTTCTTTCCCTTAATTTTACTTAAATGCAACCCCAAATTTCTCCCGATTTTGATTCATCACTCATCCTCGTACTCCGTTTGAAAGTTTCTCCGAAACTAACAAATGGTAAATATTTTGCGCGTTGTTTGGTTATATTGTATTTGTTATTGGGGCTTTAGGGCTCTCAAATGTCCAGGTCATTAAAGCCCTCATATATTGTATTGTTTTAAGAGAGTAATAAATATGTATTAATAGTTAATTTTAGTATCGCAGACACGTAGATTTGACACCCTCACTTTTTTGCTTTTCAGGTTGAGGAGGCAGGTCCTACACAGCCATCGTAGAGGACTGTTAGATACAACATAGAAGCTACCGGAAGATCATAGCAATGGATACAACATAGCAACCATCGATGATCAGCGCATCGGATGCGACATAAAAGCCATCGAAGTCTAAGTAGCATACTGGGCTAGTCCTTCGGACTTCGATTCACTAAATGATGTATGTTAGGAAAACTGTAGTCCAGACTGCATTGGGGAAATTTCTATTATTTTTGTGAACAACTGACACATCTTTTCACAGCAGCAAAGAAGAGGTGCGCATCATCTCCTTCGCCCCTAGATCCCACCCAAAGTAGGCAAAACGGTGACCCCCGATAGGAGACCGAATTAGCGAGAGGGAAATGATGCATGCCTCAGCAGCACATCGATGTCCGTCCAGACGAGTCGATTGTTCGATACTTAAAATACTGCAAAAAGAAAGTCATTGCGCGAAGTGAACGAACGAAAAGTTGAAGGTTAGGGAAATGCGAATAACTTACTGCCTGGCGTTACGAGGGATAATAGTACGGATTCCGTAGTCTCAAAGTATAGTTCTGGCGGATATATCACATTCTCTACAATACGCACTTTGCTTGTGCAAGAAATACATACAGTGGATGGTTTAACATCTCCAATGCAGTCATGAAGGCTAGCTCAGTTAGAATAAGTGGGCTCTCGTGTTGCGTCAACTGTAGTCTTCTCACTAGTTTTTCTCTAGGTAGTTAGAAACCTCTTGCATGTTTTGCAGTGTTTTTAAATAGTTTTCTAAGTAAAGTTCAAGTTATCTCGGGAGATTCATCCTGAACAAATGAACTTTTAAAGTAGAATTAACGATAAATCAATTTGCTGTAAATAAGCACTGCAGAAAACCCTAACCGCTTACACCTCTTTCTCCCCTTTTAGCCCAGCCCTCATTGCACAGTCGAGGGCATGTCGCTAGGTTTCCGAGGGCTTGGCCTGATATTTTAGGATTAAGTTTTTTCGTCTTCTAATGCGATTGAGGTAACTGGATATCAAAGGCTATTGATTGTTTTAAGTGGACTTGGTCATTTAAAGCAACGGTGGCGTTTATATCCCAACGATATTGCGAGTGACGGTGACAACGGCCGTTAAAGAAACCGCTTAGCTAATTCCCCTTCAGCGTTGTCATCCAACTGTCCCTACCCTCACACATAGGGAGCTTTGGTACCGGCGAATCAAAGCAACATATGGGACACTACATCAAAGTATGGTGATGGGTAATGTGAGGAAGAAATATTTCGGTAAAAGTACTGGAATATGACTTTCTCGAAGTTTGTTGGCTGCTGAATAGAACCGTATTGATAGTTCTTGAGGCGGCGTAGGACGCAACACGAGAGAAACAGGGCGGATGGGTGGAGTTACACACGATGAACGCTAAAATGGTGTTTAAGATCTTGAATACTTATACACCTGAAATATATTGCTGCATGAATGCTTTTTATTTGGAGGACAATCTTTTTGTCCGCTCAATATAATACAATACTCAAATATGAGAACTCATATTATTGACTTCCCTTTATTTATTTATTGTCTCTTCCTTTATCCCTTCATTACCAAAAAATTAATACCATTGACATTTTCTAAAGAAATGTCGAATAATGAATATATAAAATCTGAAGTCTTTTGACTATTTTGTACTCCATTTGACTGAAGTTCTTCAAATCATCTCATATCAAATATCATACATCATATCATTCATAACAAGATTTTGATGCATTTCAAATATTGTTTATATTATACTGGGTTTTCCAGTTAATATCAATGGCACAATAATCCTACTAAGTAATGTATGAATGTATTTATATAACTTAACCGTTTGTTTTAAAATTATTTCATCTCAGCGAATATGACAAATAAAAATATGACAAATAAAATGGATTTCAGGCCGTTAGAACATTAAGAGCATTCAGGTATATATGTAAACATGCATACTAGTTTAATATTCTCACAATTATCAGGTCACTTCGCGCAACACTTTTAGGTAGGGTGTGCGAAAATTATCTATTGTGTAAATGTATTGTATATTCCAAAAATGTTTAATTTGTTATAATGGATGAATCCATTACGAATGTCAGTTTTTGTTTTAAGATGAGAAGAGGCTAAAGTTTAAATGCATAAAGATTGGAATGTAATTAACATGTCGATTTGAAAACAAACAAGAAATATTAAATTTCCAATTTATTACAAATTGACGAAATAGAAAAAATCCTTTCTCCCGTTATTATTGTGCCATTTTTTACATATCATTCTATAAACTTAATTGAAGTTGTATCTTCCATTTTATTTTTCACAATCAGTACTGATTGTCGAAGACACTATCTAACGATTCTATTATTGAATTGCATTGCATGATTATTTTTGATGTTGTCACTATCTTTTTGTTGCCTATTAGTTCTGTTCTCTAAATGGATATATCCATACTTGCCACTGATATACAGAAATGAGGCAGTTATGGAAAATAATTTCGATAATTGATATTCATTTTCAATGTTGCAGTTGCTGACATCTATCCTCGTTCAGAATTGTTATAACAGAAGAATATAGGACACAAAATTTCTTCAACCCCAATAAAAAATTATCGCAAAATTCAGATTGTCCAGGAGGAAAATCGGTGCATATTTCATTCATACGCGTCCTACATCCCTACTTCACATAACAGAAAATAAACAAAGTATCTTGAGGGCAACACTATAGTTACGGGCTATTTCGCGTAGCTCGAAATTATGGAGGTCTGCACTAAATTTCAAGTCATTAAAAGAATGTTAATATCTCAATGAAATATATAAAATTACGGAACAAGCGCAATTCAGAACCATTTGAACGAAATGAATATTAATGTGTATCCAAAAATGAACATAATAGTTTAATATACTCACAAATGTTAGGTTGTAAGGTAAATCATACGTATAGGTAAGGCGTGAGGAAATTATCTATTGTGTAAATGTTGGATATACCGAAACTATTCATGATGTTTAAAAAGGTGAATTAATTCTAAATTTTGTATAGTTTTATTATATTCAAATTACAAATATTCAAAACTATCCCAGTAAATTATATGCAAAAACACGGAACAGAATACCCGTCGAATGCTGTTTGGTATCAACATTCAAAATTTAATGAATTAATATTGCCGCGCCGGCGGTGTATAATTATTTTAACCGCATCGTGCTGTATTGAATTTACACCGCATCGCGCGGCGAGATTCGGACTCTTGTGCAGCCGCATCGGTAATAGGTATTTAATTTACACGATAGAAAAATCTGTTCACATGTTAGGTTGCAAACACGCACATTTAGGTGTGTAAATATGAAAAAAAGTTTTACTGTAATTAATGATAACTCTCTAAACCGCCTAATATATTTTCCTTATTAGATTTAAATTAAAGAAAACATTTAAAAATCTTCACTGTTTTAAAGAGAAATATAAGCTTTTAAGATTCCTTACTCTCCGGGACTCGTTTGTGAATGCCTGCTATTTCGACTTTTCCTTTTGAGACATTTTCATTTTGCTGTCTTCTTTTTATGTTTCGTCTGAACTTTGAGGGAGTTTTTCTGATAGTTGTCAGTTTGATTTCTTCTTTTAATTTGCGAACAGTTGGGTTTTGGCATTTTTTATTTATTGTCGCGCTTATTTGTGGTTTGTATTTGTATCTTATTTTTTTCGGGTCATTGATTGTTTTTTTAATCAGTTGTTTAGTGATCGTTACTTAGTTTAAGTTTTAAAACAAAGTAATTTTTTGCATTATCAGTTTTTTAACAATCGTTCAATTTGTGTTTTGTTCATATGCATTATGTGTGGAAATAATTTAATTTTTGACATTTTCAGGTTTTGTGCAATCGTTCAATTTGTGATTTATTCATATGAATTATGTGAGAAATAATTTAATTTTTTGACATTTTCTGTTTTTGTGCAATCGTTCTATATGATTTGTTCATATGCTTTTTGTGTGGAAGTATTTTCATTTTCAGAAGTATTTTTTTCCGAAACTTCATTTTTACTTAAGATTTTTTTCTTTTCAGAATAGTTTGTGAATGACTCTAGTTTTAAGCAGTGTGTGTGAATGACTCTAGTTTTAAGCATAGTGTGTGAATGACTCTAGTTTTAAGCATAGTGTGTGAATAACTCTAGTTTTAGGCATAGTGTGTGAATGACTCTAGTTTTAAGCATAGTGTGTGAATGACTCTAGTTTTAAGCATAGTGTGTGAAT
>NNCF01139332.1:16397-40433 GCA_002313205.1 Laupala kohalensis
TGGGATGGCCCCTTGCTTGCTTCCGGAGAGTAAATTAGTTTATTGTCCTCCACGTGGTCATACGCAGTCTGTACTGTTTTTTGACAATAAATTTATTATTATTATTATTATTTCTAAGATAACTACCTACTAAACACACAACTAAGTGAACAGTGCAGCTAGTTGATCAACGCACAGCAAAGACAAAAGGCACGAGGGGATTGTTTATATGATGAAGATACACTACTCAGAAATGAAACAAATTGATATTTCGAAATACATTGCAATGCAAACATTATAAAAATTTCACCCAACCTACATGTCAGTACAAATCACATAAACGTGAGTGTAAATACAAATACTGCAGCAAATTTACACATAATTTCCATAATGGTAATAATACATGAAGTTGACTTCCCTTGCATGAATAATAGGACTCCTTGGCCTAGACACGTACACAAAGTCTAACTATGGAGCTCAGTAACACATACCTCACCTGGCTAGATATCTATAAGATGGCAGGTCTTTCAGCAAAGTATTTCCCAACGAAATATATTTAAATAGGATTGGTTAAAACNCACCTACAATACACACAATCTGCGGACAGTCAAGGGCAGCTGGCTGATCAACGGGTAACTCATGGGTAACTCAGGGCCTCGGCACTTCATTGGCGGCTATGGTCGACTTTTCTGTCCGATCTTTTCGTCAGACTGCGCTAGTGTAGTCAGAAATTGCCTGTAATAGTGACATTGACATCCGCTAGATCGCTCTTATTCAACACTTCAGATCTTTCATTCGAAAGCAACGGTGGCAACGGTCATCACTCGCTGACTCTGGACTGCTCTGGACTAAACAGTCTTTCAAAAATAGATTATTGAAATCTTTTTCTAATAAACCACTTCTCTGACAACATCTTTAAAAATCAAGTCAAATAATGAAGAAAATTAGGGGATTTACAACATGGCCACCAACATCTGGTCACTGCAGCCGTGGGTGTGACCATTTGAATTGTAAAAATGTGAGAGATTATAACTTCAGATTACTGCTGGAAACACAAAATCTTAGAATGTTTAGGAGCATGGTAAAAGGAGTACTCGGAAAAGAGATTTTCATCAAAATCGTTAACTAATGTTTTGCTTCATGAAGCTACTTCGTGATTTGTAATGAAGAAATTAAAGTTGACATATATTTTTTACATCAATAAACCATTGTACCACAGTATAAGAAACATTGTCTAATCTCCCATTCATTGTACCAAAGAATGGAATTATTCTTTCCCTTAAAACCAGATACTGACACTACAAATATCACAATGTCTTTCGCACAAAGAATGATACTAATTTAGTAGTTATTATACAAAGGTTAACATGTTATGTAAAATCATTAAATTTGCAAGGATGATTCCCAGAAAAATATTACAATAAATATGCAATTTAACAAGTAAACACATTTAGACGATAAGATTAGAGAAGAATAAAGTAATCTGGNTGATAAGATTAGAAAGGAATAAAGTAATCTGGAGACACTTGTAACTCAGGATCTTCAGAAAATCCAATGATTTCTCAGATTGAGGGAATCAATAACGACTTAGCAATAAATGAATTGTTATAAGTGGGACATTTTATAAACGCATTCATTAACGTTTTTGTACACATCATTCAAAAAACATAATTTTATGCAATAAACATGCATTGTGACCACCCTAGAAAGGTTACACATTATAGTTTATTTTTATCAATTCTGATTCCACAACCACAAAATCCATGGATCTAATGATGATCAGAGTTACATTATTTAATAATAAGAGGGTAGTTGGAATAAGGGTGACTATAAGAATGAAATTGGCAAAATGTTCTTGACAAAACTTCTTCCTCTCTCTTAGAAAAATGAAAATGAAACATTGATTGCAATTAACTCATGGAACTCTCTGTATGGGTTTTTACAAGTTTATAAAAAATGTATGAAATTATTACAACCTGCACCAGTTTATTGAGGTATTACAGCTTAGAGGGAATAGTAAATTAAATTCCATTCTTGAGAAGAAGAAAAACTAAGTAATTCCCATATAAGAGTGAAATGAATAACCAATATTTTTGTACATGTTTATCACTATACGTCATCACAGATGTATTTCTATGTTTGTTTGTGAGTATGTTCCACTACAACTCTGTAATGCCTATTTCAATTAATCTTGTTACACAGATAACAGACTACTGGGAAAAAATATTGTGGAGGTAAGATATCCTTAGCTGCCATATTGGGGATGCTGAGATGAAAAGAAGATGCCCATTGACACTTAAGTCCATGATAGGCCCCTACGGGGGAAAATATACTCTTAGTTCCCTTAGAGGAGTGGATGAGAAGGGGAGACATGTAAAAATAATTGCAAACAACCGATGTTAGTGATGAAACCCTGGTTTTCAGACTCTGAAGAGGTGAAAAGTGACATTCTCGATAACGTTTGAATCCACAATCAGCTGCCACGGTGAGTACACCAGGACATGTGATAATGGCGACATCTGAGAATAATAAGGAACGACTGATATTAGTTTTGAATCCACAGTTTTTAGTGTTGCCAAGATGAATAGGGACACTTACTTAACAAAGCTAAGTGATTTTTGTTAAATATTACACTGGAAGTACATTTACACTCTATTGATATTTCGACTGTTCATGCAAATCATTTGCTTGGTTTGAACTACAAGTGACTGTTCTATATCACGTGGAATTCATAAAAGTATTGTAGGCAGACAGATAGATTGATTCAAAAAAACTTCAGCCATATCTTCTATTGTTATTGTAGTATTTGTAAATGGGAAATGTAGCGTACTATTGAAGCTTATCTACATGGAGCGACAGGAGTTAGGAGTTGGGTGATCAGCTATTGTTAGTAGGTGGGCCGCTTAGCTGGGTTTACCAACAACTTGGCCCATGTGGAGGGGTCAGTAAGAGTAGTTAGTAATAGTTAAGAGTTATTGATACTAAGAGGAGGTGGATAGAGGAAGGAGGGTTTGCTTTTCAGTAGCCACAGCCATATGAACGGAGACATTCATGTGAAAAGTCACACATTTTTTCTGGCCACAATGGGAACTCGGGGTGTCTTGGCGATGAGCTAGAATGCTTCCACATGAGCCAGAGAGGGGTGAGTTATCTTCTGAGTAATATAGGACTACAGTTTTTAGAGTATAATATATATGCGGCTATTTGATAATTTGTATCCATTAATATTCATCATAATAATAAGCAAAGGGATTTCACAAAAATGCTCAACTTTCATTTTACGAATGACAGTTAAAATTTAAAATTGTCAACATTCTCTTCTGGGTTGCTTCACACATCAAGTTTGATAAATATCCATCAAAGTGTATAGACATGTACAATGAACAAGCAAAAATATATTTATCTAATATACGTTGATAATGAAATCGGTTTGCACGGGAGCAATTATATTATATTCCAAAGCTGTTTTATACATTAAATTTTAGTTTAGGATACTCTCCTGTTCCAACATGATGTGAGGGAAGTTTGGTACAACTGAAATTAATCGGATGTGATACACTTTCTCTAACAAGGGAACTTTCAACTGACAAGGTTATGATTTTCCTTAATACTAAAACACATCGACTACTAGTATGTTGTGTCAAAATATTTGCGACAATGACAGACTGGAAGGCACTGAAAAAAAAGTTATGAAAAAGCAATTCCTTTCGCATGGTGAAGAGACATTTTTGTGGATTTTGAAACAAGCCTAAGCTAGCAAGGGGATGAGCTACAACAGGCAAATCACATGGCTGAGCCATGATTCATCAAACTTCTAGGTATCTTCACCAACCAAGGAAGAAAAGCAAATGTGAACAAACAATTTTATGAAGAGGAGGAGCTGATCCAAACAAGTCAAACAGTAAAACAATAAGTTCAGCTCTCTAAGTTCAATATATATTTCAGTCTTCTCTTTCTCTGATTGTTTATGATAATATTAATAATTATTTAAGATGTGCAGATTATATTTATGACAATCAAAATCACAGGTAAATCACTTCATAGCACATAACATTCCATGCTGATGTAAGGTGAACAGCATGGAATACTCAAACGTCTAGATGTAAGGACGAACAGCATGGAATGCTACGTGCTGATGAACAAATCTGGAAGATGACAGAACTTTTATGTGATCCAACTTTATTAATAATGTTTTAGAATATGACATGTGATACATCACAACAATCTTTTACTTGCATACCAACATTTGCAAACCTAAAAAAGAGACTAAACCACAGCCTTGAAATGTTGTTTCACAACTAAAGTATAAATGTGCTATTATTCATCATGTGATACCTGAAAATAAACCAGTCCTTTACCAGTGATATTCATTGTCTTTAATGTAACTTTGCACATCTTAAATAATAATAATAATTAACAGTCAATATGTTTCAGTATCAAAAAATCAGAACCACTTTTGACCTCTACTTGTTGATAGTTTCCTTGTCAGTAGAAAAATTTGCTATAAAAAAATCAAATTTTCTGCATACAGTGCACTTATTTATTCAATTCAAAAATAAGTATTCCAAAGGTTAGCATACAACTTACATTAAAAATAAAGATTAACATAAAAAAATAATTAAAAATATCTGACACACTTCTCTTAAGTCATGTCTGAACAAATACACTTAACAGTGTATATGTACGAGGAACCAGCCTACTGTTTCTAAGGAATTGACACTGCAATAGTATGAAAGAACTAGGTCTTCTCATGTACATGTTTTATACATATTTCCCAGACTATTTTTATTTTTATATACAATGGGAAAATCAAATTACGAGTTACCAAACTCAAATAATATCATTAGACAAATTCAGCTAATCAAACAATTACTCTAAAATGTTTCTAACATAATCTACAACAGAAAAGAATAATTAGAATACTTAGTTCAACATGAAAATAGACATAACAGCTATTTTTTATCGAAAGACACAACACAACATTAGATCTACATTATACACTGTCTTTGGATAAGGATGAGCAAAACATTTGAGACTTTACAACATTACAACTAACAGCATCACACTTAAATAACCAAGCAGTAATCAACACATTCAGGGTTTTGATGAAGGTTGAATATTGGCAGATATGAAAGGAGTGTCTATGCGACAATAATTTAATTTACACATCACAATATATTGCAAAGAAGCTAGCAAAAAATTCATTCTAGCAACAAGACATTTCATTAGAACATTGTAAGCTTCAACAATCGAAAAATTTCTTTACTATAATTAGATACACAAGAAAATATGAAATTTAAATCAATTTTGTTTGTGTTAATTAATAGGTAATTAGTTTTTTAAATTGAAATTCACTGAACAATATATCCTGAAAATATAATTTGGAAAATGTATTTAGTTCAACCAAAAATAAGTCATTCTTCGAAGTATTTCCGTTGTCACTCCTAAACAATTTACACAAAATAAAAATATACTAAAATATCCAAAATAAGTATTCAGTGAAAATGAAATATATTTTGAATCACAATGTTGAAGGAGAAACTTGAGAAAAAAGCAATGGGTAAATCTTGAATAGTTTCAGGCAATATAATACCAAGAATCTTAGATGAAGACAGTGGAATGCTCATATAGACATTTGAATTTGAGTATTTGAAAGAGGGTAGCGTCAGAAATATCACTTCTTTACATAGATATTATGTAGTGAATGGATCACATTGCAAAATTCTGGGTAAAATCATACTCTATTGTTGGGATCACTGCCTGAACAAATTTCAGAAATATAATGAGATACATATGCACTCCTAACTCTCCACCTCCTTCAGTAACAGTTTGGATAATTTTTTTCATTACTTCTGCATGCCTGTAACAAAAGGAAATAACATAGAACATTAGTCAAAAAATTATTTGAAAAACTGAAAACAAATAACATATTAACTAGAGTTAACTTATCATGATCATTGTTAAAACAAATTATCTAGAAAATCTCTAATAAAAATTTATTATGGACTTCATAACAGTATTGCCACTTATGGTATTGGTTGGGGTGCAGCGTATGTAACAATGCAATGATTCCATTATTAAATCTACAAAAAAGAATTCTTAAAATAATACTAAATAATGATAATGTTGAGACTCGTACACTTAATATTAAACAGAATTACATACTGACTTCTCTAATTCGTAACTATGGAAAACTAAGAAATAAATTTAAAAATATTAATAGGACTACAAGGCAAAAAATTAATTCTTCTTCCAGCTGTTCATAAAGAAGCACGAAAAATAATCTAATTTATATACAGCAATAATGTACTTTAATAAGTTACCAGCTGAAATTTTTTTTAAAGAAAAAGACCCATAAAATGGTTGCCCTGCAATGAATCATTTACGTAATAAATATTATAATATAAATCTTAATTAAATTTAGTTTTTAGTTTATGTTATTATATTTTATTTTTAAGTGATTATTATGTATTAATTTATGTATTAAAACTGGACATGTGCACAGGTAATTTATTACCTCCTGAGGGAATTTTGTACCTTTGTACCCATTAATAAAATAAATAAATAAATTGTACCAGAGCTGTTTATAACGTGCAGAACTGCACAACTTATGCAGTTTGAGTGAGCATTTGTGCAGTATAAAACCCTGGATTGTAGAGAAAGGAAAAGCTTTTATTTGTAAGAGAAATTGAATGGATATAGGTTACTTGATATAAAACAAAATTAGTAGGATTAGGAATCAAAACTCTAGAAAAATTATTTATAGTAATAATTTGTCAGCCACACACTCCACTTACTTTCTTAAACTCAAACTAGTTTCAGAAGCTGTTGCTTCCATCCTCAGCAACTGTCGACTGCAGTTTGCAGTTCGGAAGTAACAGCTGCCTTAACTAGTTCGTGTTGAAAAATTGAATTATTATAATAATTAATTGAATTCACTCCACTGTGAATTCCCAAAGTAACTTACTCTAGAACAACTTAATCCAAAACTAAGTCCTTTCTATTTATCTGTTTGTACATTTATTACACCTTGAATCCATATTAAGAAGTCATATTAGGTGGAAAAAATATCTTCATATATACAAACAAATGAAATGGCAACTCTTAATTAATAATGGATCATTTTGGAGCATCTAGGAAGTTGGTAAAGAAAAGTGAGAGATTAACACGTTCTTAACACTGAAAGAAACTGTTTTCTTTTTACTTTCCCCTTTCAGTAGAGGTGGGAGTGGGGGGGGCACCAGCAGTAACCCAGAGGGGGCCAGATTTCTCATATAGTATGAAAATATTCTTTAAAAAAGCCCTCCATTGTAGCCCTTTTATGTATGTATTTCTTAACCTCCTTATGTACCACAGCTTTTGAAAATCTATTTCATTATAGGTATGTTGACAATGTTATCATATTTCAAATTGTTTTCCATGTCCTTCAATGGAGAATTCTCCAGTCTGTATGAAATGCAATATATTCTTGGGCATGTATGTTGCACAGGTTTGAAACCAAATTCTTTAATTTAAATATACATCAATTTGATTGATACATAATTTTGTTAACTTACAAAACTAACCACTTTTTCAAAATAACCAATCTGCAGGTACATTGGGAAATAAATCAAGCACTGTAACTACTTAAAAAATTTAAAGAAATTAGTCTTAGAAATATGCATATATTTCTTCCATGTACCTGCACGTGGAGAATGTGATAACTTTTGTGGAGATAGGTGATAATTTTTGGTCTGATGAAAATGGCGAATTTTATCTGACCGAAAGTGATCACTTGTCTCACAAAATTTACCTAAATTCATTTGGGTCTTCATTGCATTAAAAAACCAATAACAACCCTGTGAATATTGCTTTGGCACTACAAAAAAAATTTAATGCAAAATCATTTATTAATGCTAATTATGAAAAGAAAATACTTTATAACAAAAGAGAAAATTTAGACATATTAAATCAGGAAAGATTGGGAAATTGATGTTTTGGGGGAAATTTTGAACTGTTGGTTTGGGAGCTATAGTTTGAATGTTGTATCAACAATAGAGAGACAAATTTAGAACTTGTGTTAAAAAAACGAATGCTTCTTGAAATTCATCCATCACTTCGCCAACAGAGGACCATAGTCAGCACTAGTTGGTGGACACAAGAGTTACCCAAATGCATTCTAAGCAAAAAAGCAGGTGGGGTTTCCCTCACCTACTCCAGACAAATGTTGGTTTGGTACCATAAGTTCCCCAGCTACCTCTCCTCCCAATTCCCTTTCCCAAATCCAAAGGAAAGAGCAGGTCTCATGGCCTTAACCTCACTAAAAAGCATAAAATAAAAAATATATTTTAAGCCATCTACCAGATGCACTCACTTGCAAGGATGCACAGATGCCATAGGAGGTCCAGGAACGTGGGGATGCGTCTCCATGGTAACAGTTTTCTTGGCGTGGTCCTGACTCACATCTTCATACATTTGCTCCACAGAAAGGGGTTTACGATTCTGAAAGAGAATGACAAATAAGAGACGTTTTAAAAGGTTGCAAACGAAGCACCAGCCCCACGAATTCAGGTATTTTTGATGATTCTGATATTTATGATAACTATAATTCTCAGTGTTATATTATCTTCATAACAGAATCTTATTTGCAGCTCACACAAGAACTGGGGTAGTAGTATAAATAAAAATAATTAATGAAATGAACCTATAAAAATACATTCTAATAAAATGCTAAAAGAATAGATTTCTAAATAAGTACACATAATTTTTTATTAACCCTCGAGTCAATTATACGAAATTATCAAAAATATACTCCAGTCAACACATGAAGAACTCTTCATGAGGAAGTTGCAAAAATTCGACAAATTTTGTGGATAATAAGTATAAACAATCTAAAAAATGAATTAAATTTGCTTGACTATTCATTTGTCTAAGGCACCAACTGATAAAACTGATACTTAATGCACTATCCATATGACACTACGACGATACCACCTGTATGAGAAGGTAAAAACAGAAATGAACTGAAAGAGAAACAAAGGCCAGTGATCACGTGCATAGGGAAGCAAACAGTACTTCATTTAAGGTGGGGCCTGCACTCCAACGTAGTCAACTCACTGAGATGTATAACTGTTTTCTTTATTATTCTTCTAATTGTTTTAAAACACAACAGTATGAATAATAATGAAGAAAAAGCGCGATTTAATTTGCATCTATCAGTTAATAATACAGTACAAACAATATTCAGGAAGTCGCTTGAGTCACAAGAATATGTACAAACATGGCGACCGAGCGCAATGGTTTTGTTATTAATGCATCTCACTGCAGAAAACGTAAAAAAATAGCTTTCTGAAATGTCCGGTGACCCATAGATAAAAGTGATGTAAAAATACTATGGAAATTTAACGACGAATCAAACTAAACTTCCACCGCTTTCGTGATTTAAAACCTGGTCTTTTTTTTAAATAGTGTTTTCTCCATAAGACACAATGTATTTCAACATCAATTATATTTGCAATTATTTTATTGAAATGACTGGTGAGGAATGTTTTTCTAATTAGAATCACAATAAGTACAAGTTACTCTGTTTATTTATGCCGATTTCAGGTATTTTAGTTATTTTAGTTATTTTATTCTACCTGCGCTAGAACTACATTTAACTCATTGTTGTCTAAAATTTCTCAGAATTTTTGCAACCGCCATGGTGGAATTAATTTCAATGCCCCAGTAGTGCATTCAATGACAATTCCTTGGGCTCACAAATTATGTTTATTTTAATTTTAACATTTTAAAAATATTGGTAATAGAATTACAAATTAGAAAAATTGAATTCACCTGTAAAAAAGAAAAAAATTATTTATTTTCGTATGATAAATTTCAAATCAATTTTCTAAAAGAAAGGGAACTAAACACTTTTTACTCTGTAAACTGTCTCTGATCTTTTTCCTGTTGTTGCACACTCTTTGCATTTTCTTGAAGGTCTTGTCTTGGACGCAGAAGGGATTATTTCAATCAAGTGTCCCTAAAATTTACCTTGCAAACATAAAGGGCACTCCACAGCTACAGATTTTCTTCCGACCGGCGACCTTCCTGGAAGTTGAATGGTTTGTAGAATTTGTTCAGCCAAATTCATTCTGAATTCTGAGAATTGAGTATTCATTTTTGTAAGCAATTTGTGAATCACAATGCTGTTGAAGAGTGCAACATCGAAAAGATAAAAGAATATCTTTTTGTATCTCTTCCCATATCTCATCACCAGAAAGGAGCTCAACCTTTGGTCTTGCTCGTCCACACCACAAACGTGTTGATAGTATTTGACTACTACATTTGGTTTCAGAATGGTCCTTGGATTCTGTTTCCTTTTCTTCGCCTGTGCCATTACTTTATTTCACACACATTTCATCCCGTAAACGCCTTTTCTCCACCATGATCACATACTTCAATACAAAATTACAACCACTTCACTCAAACATCAATATAAAATAAAATTACAGAGGAGAACCATTGATATTTAACAATGAACTTCTGAAAGATTCAGAGAACTAGTAGACATAAAGACATGAATGATATCTAGTAACAATATGTAGAAATCCAACCTCAAAGTACAGGACGGGTACTGCCCATCTTTTGTCAGGAAGTCCCACAAAGGTAGAGGATGAGCAGTGCTGGTCTTTCGTCATGAATGGGTTAAGAGAACAATCTGCCTTACCTCATCATAGCCAAAAAGCCAGAGCCGTGGGGTTTGGTAATATTTGTCATAGGTTATATGGAGATCATACGTCCTAGTATGAACAATTTCTCCTCCTAAAGGTTCAGCAGCCTCCTTGGCTGCATTTTGTGCATTATCTAAGGCAGCCTACAAAAAAAATAAAAAATCATTCATTGTACCACACAGACAACAGACATAGCGAATATAAAAGAAAGACTCTTATATAAATCAAGCAGGAACTAAGCTAAAAAAACTCATTCATATTTTAAAATCAAAGAAACCCACAAACCACAAGGAGAGTAATTATCAAAAACATCCATTTCTTCTAATTAACTGTAATACACATTCTAGTAACAGGATTAATAGCTATAAATAGTAGACCTGTAATTTCTAGTCGTAAACATATAGTATTTTCCTGGGAGATACCCATGCTTGGGGCCGGGCTGGGGTAAAGCTCTAAAGGGTCTAACTAGACTTCTAGATTTAAAATAAAACAATAAATAATTAAGTTAAAAAGGAACAAATAATTAAGTAAATATGTAAATAAATGAATACATAAATAAAAAATCAAATAAATAAATAAGAAGATACTTTAATCTCAAGTGCTGGGTCCAGCTAGTTGTAGGATATTTGTCATTTCTTTATCCCAATACATGTGGTGCAGCAACTTTATAAAACTCTTCAACAGTGAGGTTTAGAAATCAACAGAAATTGAGTAAACTACATTAAAAGACACCAAAACATAATTTTCCAAAAGTAGATAAAAATCATACAATCACACTGATAAAGTAAGGACAAAACAAAGAAAACTTTCAAGTTCGCAAAAAAAAAGAGAAGGAGTTTGCATTCCTTTGTGTTCATGATGGTTGATGTTATGTGTTGCTTCAATTGCTGATGAAGTAGTTTAGTTATGGAACAGTATTGAGGAGTAACTAAACCCCGATGAAGATAGCATTTGCTATTGAAACGACGGCTTAGTCAATAAACTTAAAAATTATTTATACCTTTATATAATCATCCCGATCATTCAAAGTTAATACTATTTGTGAATTGCAATTTATAAATATATACACCACAATAGGGCCTGATACCAGATAAAGTTGTTAAAAGAAGGATATAACACAGTTGACTACATTTCTCATGCAGAAATCTCTTATGCACAGGCACTGTCAAAACAATTTTGCTCACCAGTTGAAAACATTCTACATAGTCGATGTAAATTACTTCGGGAATTTACAGTAGAGTCACTACAATAAATTATTGTAATATTTTGTCCGCCACACACACTCCGATCCTCCGGAGGCGAGTGGAGGAGAAAAACTCATCCACCCGCTCGCCACCAGAGGACCATTTGATCAGCAGTCGGCAGAAGCTGAAGANGAAGGAACAGTTTCCAAAAATAGTTTGTGTTTAAGAAAGGAAGTGGAGTGTGTGTGGCCGACAAAATATTACAATAATTTATTCTACATAGACGTTCATTAAATTTTGTTTAGAAAAAATAAGAAACCTTAATATTTTATGAAAAGAAATCTGAAGCAACCCAATCTTCAATAAGAAGATGGGGAATAATATCTGAAATATNGGAAGGAACAGTTTCCAAAACTAGTTTATGTTTAAGAAAGGAAGTGGAGTGTGTGTGGCCGACAAAATATTACAATAATTTATTCTACATAGACGTTCATTAAATTTTGTTTACAAAAAATAAGAAACCTTAATATTTTATGAAAAGAAATCTGAAGCAACCCAATCTTCAATAAGAAGATGGGGAATAATATCTGAAATATTTAAGCAGAATCTCTGTTAAGGATTCAAGAAATGGTTCACAAGTTTTTAAAATTAATTTTAGTCTTATCTTTAAGCAAGTGATCACAGCCCGATTTAAGGTTTGACATGTCCCTGAGCCACGAATGTATTGGGGCCCTTTACTTGTCCAGATGTCAACAAAAACTTGCTGATGTTTTCATAGCTGAATATTTACTACATTTATTAATTTAATTTATTTTATTTATGTATTTATTAGACCAACTTAATTTACATAATTTTACAAGTAATCATTACGTAAATCCCACAGAGGTAATCAGGGTTACCTGTTAGTGGGCTTGGTACAAAAAGAACTTAAAACTAAGAGAAAAGTAAAATATAATTATAATTTAATATATAATCTTATAAACTTCATTACAAGTGAACATCCAATAGAGTTTTTAATTTAGTAATATGGTTAAATTTCTATTAATACTGCTATTAAAATAGATTGTTATATTTTATCATAAATTTGATGCAACCCATATTTTTATCTTTATTTGACTCGTATTTCCTTTGCTTAGGACTTAAAATTCATTTGGTAGTGAATTAAAGACAGTTATTGCTTTTGTTACTCTTATTTTGCTACTAACGTTTTTGTACCTTCTCGGAATTAGAACACTTTTATTCCTTGTGATACTGATTGATTTTTTAGAAATTTTCTTTAAAAACTTTTCTTTAGTTTAGTGATATTTGAATGATTCTAAAGAGAAAAGCTGATCTAAATTCAGTGGTTTATTATGAACAATTTTCAGAAGTTTCTTCTAATGATTCTGTTACAGTTTTAAACAATTTGAGTAAGCTCCTCCCCATGCAGTAATCCCATAGTTAATAATACTACGGAAAAATGCATGAAAAATGCATCATAAGAGTTTCAGAGCTCATAATTTTGGCAACCTTGAGGAAAATATAAATTAAGTATTTCGTTTTGTTTAAGATGTATTCAATATGTTTGTCCCATTTCATTTTGTAGTCAAAAACAATTCCTAGGTATTTGCAAAATTCAACTTTTTCTATAGTTTTACCATGTATAGAAATGTCTAGGAAACTAGGAACAATATGGTACATATTTTTTTCTAGAATTTTTGCTATGTTAGATATCAATGAAATAGGTATAGACCTATAGTTAGACATATTATGCTTATCTTTGCTTTATGAATCGGTTTGATATTTCAAGCAATTTCCACATAACATAATGTGTATTCCATCACAGTAATATCTGAAGTGAATTATAATTATAATAAAAAGATAATTATTGAAATGTAATTTAAAATGACGTTTTATTCTGAACAAATATCTTAAAGCAAACACATAGGCATGTGAAAAAATATATTTAAGACAACATAATATTTATTTAACTGCAAATGGGTAGATCTTACCCGGTGACAGAGTATAAGGAAATACAATAAAATATACATAACTGAGAACTGAAANAGAGTATAAGGAAATACAATAAAATATACATAACTGAGAACTGAAATAAAAAATTGTTAAATAAATGATTAAATTAACATGAAAATATTAAATATAAAACATGTGACCCAGAAAACAACTAAAAAATTAATCTATTTTTAATAATTACTTACTGCATAACATGAAACAATATTGGGTGTAAAATATATAATACATGGGTGTAATTAAATGTTATAACCTTACAATAAAACAAATATTTTACCAGAGATTTTTAGTGAGCCTGCTAGCAGATAAGACTCCAATCATTACGTCATAGAAGCTCTAAACAACACAAAATACTTCCCTTTTATTGAAAGTTTTATTTTATTTCTTTTTTATCTCATATTTGAGAGATGTACATCCTGATACCTTGGTTTTTCTCTTAACATTTTTGCGGCCCCAAGAAAGTGAGGCCCTAATATATAAGCTTGTTTCATTTAGACATTACGTTTTTCAGTCAGTAAATGTTGATGAAAAATCAGTGAAGAGATAAGACAAAGAAAGAAATTTGACAATGAATACATTCTTACCTCATCTTGCTGTTCGAGCAATCCACTTTCCTCAAATTCATCCATATCCTCAGCTTCTCCCTCATCCTCCTCCTCGTCCTCTTCATCCAACGGGTTATTGTTGGCAACAGCATCTATACTGGGAGTGTTATCCACCTGCAAAACAAAAATGCTCATTTACTCGCTTGGAAACGACTCAAACCGTTGATTACAGTAAGTGGGTGGTAGAGTTGGCAGAGCTGATGAGACTGCCACTACTCTCCTTTCATGATCATCATCTCGCTTGCATACAGAAATCTCTTAAATTGTGGCTAACCTCACTGCCAAGTAACAGATTAATTATGTTACATTGAATGAAAATGGGAGATGAGACTGAGATTCGAACTCGGGACTTTCAGCTTAACACACTGACGCACTTACTAACTGCGCCACCCCGTTTGCAAGTTGTATGTCAATGGTAGACTGGGTCCAGAGGTGAACAGGGTGGCGCAGTTGGTAAGCACACCAGCGCATTAAGCTGAAGGTCCCGAGATCAAATCTTGGACTTGTCTCCAGTTTTCATTCAATGTAACATAATTAATTCATCTCACTGTTGGGCATTACTAAAAACATCTCTCCTTTCACACATTAGATCGTCAGCTGAGCCCATGACCTATCCAACAGAAGCAATGTGAATCCTGGCATCTTTTCAATTCTTGGTGTCTTGATGACATATAGACAGCGCAGCCTCTGGATGGAGAAACAAGGCAGAGGGAAACAAACTGAAGCTCAAAGTGAAAATAGAGTTCTTTGGTGTGGGTCAGAAAAGTACGCGAGGGAATTTGCGGAAGTACAGACCCTAGGCCAGCCAGATAGGAAGATTCAGAAGGGAGTCTCCAGAATATGAGTTGATTGTAAAATGATCTTCCTATTTATGTTGTGAGAGTGGCAGAGGCAATATCTTTTATGATAGATAGGACGCAGTAAGCACTCAAAATGAATAGTAGAGTGCTTTGCCAACTTGGCTTGCAGCAAGTCTCTTTTTACTTCATCCAGGGAAGAGTCCAGGAGAATATAGAACTGTCGGCAACATGAGAGGCCTCTGAGCATGTATTTAGTGGTGTAGCATGACTGGTGGTTGCCACCAGCACCACGATACAGCGTTATTAGAGAGAGAAAATGTCCAAAATTTGAAAGAGCTCTTGCTACTGAAAACTATAAAAAAAATTGAAACAAAATGTAAATTAAAAGTTTTAATTTAATTCCTGTTAACACCTCATCAGAAGTAACAAAAAGCAAAAATCATTTAATTACTCACTTATAAATGACTCAAAACACTGATTACAGTGAGTGAGTAGTACCACCCAACATGCTGGCAGTGGGCGGTAGCAGATTAAGAGAATATTAGGGTGGAACATAGTGGTAGGGAACTGTAATAGTAACCAAATTTTGCAATTTGAAAACAAATGTTTGATCTGTACACAGAAAACAAGTGTCAACAGTAGGTACAGTTTTATCCTGCTGCAAGAATTTGGATGAAACAGTGTATAATCTTATTCAAGCATAAAATTACCAATCTTCACATATGAGCTATATTTCATCAAAATGGATGCAAAAATAGCAGTTTCTGAGATGAAACACACATATTGATCATTACTTTTTCAAATGATAGTCATAAGCAGTCATATATCACATAAACATTTACACAGAAGTATCAAATCGGTTGAACAGAAGAAAACTGCTTTAATGGAGAATGGAAAAGATTTTTCACCAAGAAAAAGTTGAGAGTAGAAAAGCAAGAGGACCAGGAGAGAGAAACGATATGAGATGAATTATTAAACATTATGTGAGGAACAAAGCATTCCAGCAGAATGCGAGAGGATCATCGATGAATTTATTGACAAGGTACAGTTAAAGCAATTGTCTTTGGAGAAGAAATCCAAAATAAATCCCAGTATTGCTTCTTTCAAAGTGGTCATATTTTTTTCACATTCAAACACTGAGACACTGGCCAAAGAGACTTTTCTAACTTCAAGGCTTAGCTTCAGTTACTATCAACTATCCAAGACTGGCTGAATTGTCACCAGTCAATAATATCAATATTAAAATCTCATTTTTGTATAAGCACTAATTAATGACTTTGATACCAAAGAGCATGTAACTTCAAAGCACTGTCGCAGACATCACAAGTCAGTTATTCACTTCGTCGAAAGAGAAGGAAGCAAGTACACAAACATCAAGAGGATGGTTGACGAGTCCCTTGAAACTGCCACTACTACTACGAATAGCTTCTTTTAGTGAGCTCACAACTTCTAGCGAGTATCTATAGGATACATAACATATCATAATATAATATAAAAATTATAATATACAGTTGACAGGTACTAGTTTAAATAGTTACTTATAGAAATAACTGAGCACATTTGAGTAGAGGGCCAGAGAAAAACCAGCCAAGAATGCAAGGCGCTCCATGCAGAACGCCGTGGCTCTAGAGGGCAATGGAGGAGGGACATATGAAAAAAAAAATCATTTCTGTTCAAAACTTGTGGTTTTACAACACAGATAATATTTATACAATTTGATGAGCTGGTGCATTTCGTTAAAAGGTAATTGTTAAATAATAAACTATTTTAAACAATTATAAAATTTGACCACTTTATAATAAATTGTTAATTATCTATTTGAAGAGTTGTTGTATTTTATTAAAGAAGTTAACTCATCAAATAGATTAACAATTTATTAAAAAGTGGCCAAATTTTATAATTGTTTAAAATAGCAAATACATATTAAAGGAAAAGGATTTCATGACCAAATCAGAATTGTATAAAGATACAAATGAAATAATTCATGAAAATGTATTATTTATGAATAATAATAATTAGATCTATTTCTTAATCCGAGTACCAATAAATATAGGCTCTCTTAGTGAGATAACAAACAGCTTACAAATGTAGATAGAGACTACACAATGTATGGAAGGAAGAAACAGCATCCCGTAAACGAATATAAATCCACTTGACATCTACAGACGGCATGAAGCATGTAGAAAAGAACAATTCCAATGATATCAAGATTGTCCCATCCTGTCAATATGGTAAAAGTCCAGTAGAGAAAGATGTCACCTACTGCCTCCTCATAACACATTAATAACATTGGAGGCTGGCCATGAGTTGTACCGTCAATGTGTGGCAATGCGGTGGCATGAATTGCTTTTAAAGTATTGTAGAGTTCCACCTGCATGGAACGTGCCTAGTGTGGTGAGTTCAGTGCATGTAATACCAGAAATTATAACACAAATTTACACTTTTACAAAATATGCTTTTCTTCAATTTCAATTTTATCTGTTATGAGTTCAGATCCAATATAGGGGTTGGAGTGGACTACAGCCCCCTTCGCTCTCCCCATAGATCAACCACTGCACGCACATAATGTACAGAACTTACTTTAGATTCCAAATTCATCTCAGAAACTTTCTCGTCTAATCCAGAAACTCCAGCGTCATAGTGATGAGTGTCCACCCAACCTCCGTCCGGATCATCAGCCTCGATTATTTTCTCTTGATCGTCACAATACTCCATCTATGGGACAAAGGGAAGGTCATATCGCATCATTTATTCATAAATGTAATTGGAAAATTAAAAGAATAATTAAACACTTATGACCTTTAATGAATGATCAGTATATTTTGTGATTTAAAGCTTACAAAACCATATAAAGTCAAAATGTTGGGAGCTTTAAATCAAAAATATATACTGTTCATTCATTAAAGGTCGTAAGTTTTTAATTATTTATTTAATTTGATTATTTAATGGACATTAATTACAGTAGAGGTTGAAATAAGAAAATATTACTGTGTAATATAATAGGTATTAACTATGGAACTAATTTAAGTTATATTCTCAGCTCTGGTTAAAATTACACAAAAAAAGTTAATGATTAAACATTCAAGTTATAAGACAGACCATGAAGTCCTTAGTCCTTTCACAAAGGCACAGTTTTCTGAAAATGTCAGTGGAGAAAGTATTGTTTATTTATTTATATTTTATGACATTCATTGGACCACTTTAGTCAATTTTATATAAGGATTCTTTAGTTTCCTGTAAACCCAGTAGTTCTTCATTCTCTCAGATTTTAATTTTCTTTCTTGGTCTGAAATCATCCTTTCCATACTCTGACAATCTTGGTTTCTAGTCTTGTTTTTTTTTGTATTTGAGCCCCTTGATTTTGTCTGTTTTGTTCTTTAAATCCTCTATTGTAATTTGTAATTCCTTCATATCCTCCTTGATTTCCATAATCCATCTAATATTGCTTGACATCATTCAATTAATATTTTATACCTTACTCAGCTTGCAGGGATGAAAACAATTTACACTGGGTACATGACAAAATTATGAATTAGGTCCCATTCAAATTTTAATCTACTAATTTGAAATCAAAGATCATTGCAAGTTATTAAGGCTTACATTTGAAATATAAAAACTGGTTTATTTAGTCTCATAGAGTCTGCAATTTTAAGAAATGATTCATAAATATAAAATATGTTGATAATTCTGTATTCATATTCATATTTTATTTGAAAGTTTTTTAATTTCAAAAATATATACTCCAAAAACACTTTCAAAAATTACATGGAAAATTGTTTAATTTTCTTGAAGAATTTGAAAAATTATGCTAAAATCCAACCTGTTTGCAGCGACGAGGACAAGGAACATTCCTTGTAATTAAAAACTGCTTATTACGAGGCAAATAGGTCTTGGCTCGACTCTCGTCCCCTGTAGCCCATTGCCACGTGGGACAGTGGTGAACTAAGTGGTCTCCAGCTGCTACAAACTCCTCTGGAGTAATAACACCTGTCTCACGAAATTTAGATTCCTAGTATTTAAAGCAAACACAAACCATATAATTTTTCAAGGGAATGCATAAATAATATACTAACACATTGCATAAATAATACAAAAGACAGTTAAAGGGTACAGATCATCTTTAGATGGTAAGTCCCATCAAAAACTGTCCTCATATTAATGACACAGACAAGAAAAAAGTATTCAAACATGACAGAACAGAAGAGTTGTAAATTATCAGTGACATATGAAAAGAAATCAAAGATATCATGGAGATAATAAATTAAAAAATTGCATCATATATAAATATAATAATATTATAAAATATAAGAACAAAAATATTATTTTCCAATTCTTTTTAAGACCATTCAGATATGCAATAATTTAATATCCTTTACATATGTTTTCTCAGCAACAAATTATGGCACACAAAATTTAAAACAAAATATTAGAAAGATTATTTTTGAAAAGAGAACTAAAGATCGACTTGAAATAACACAGAAAAAACTTATCAGCAGGAAATACTGATGGTGAACTAAAAGCAATCATTCTAAATGAAATGATATACCCTCAGAAATTACAATTAGAAGATATCTAATTAATAAATAGATTCAAAATTAAACAAGTTGTCAGAAGAAATTACAGAAATCAGAACAAAAAATTCAAGATATTCAAAATCTGAACAAAATAAAGAAAAACCGACTCACGACACAATATACTAAACTCAAATTACCTGAATAATCTAACACATAGCTTAAGCCGAACCGATAACTCCGAAAAACAAAATGAACCTATAACCTAACATTGATCACTTTCTGACACAAAGTACGCTATAATGTACCTTCAAAATAGGTGTCAAGTACTCAGCAACACCAAGAGCAGCACCTTTAACTGTATTAACGACGTTTTGCATTGTGCCGAAATATAATTCCAAAAATGCGTATAAAAAATGTTCAACGCCTCAATCCATCATACGGCCAGCGTTGACGGCATTGGCATTGACGGCCATGAGCGACCATTAATCGAATATCGCATTTCGCTACCGATATATGTCTTCGATTAACGACACACATAGCAGGCGCGATTTTTAAACATTCGTTTTCAAATAAGTTCCAATAATCTGCCTGTTTTTTTATTTTTTTCTTTACTTCAATCTCCGGTGCATCAAAATGAAAACCTATCTTAAATTATATTCCAAACCCTAAAGATTGGGAAGATCATTCAATCCAATTAATTCAGAACAGTCCCAAAAATGTACATGGAATCTCGAAAATCAGTCAGAATGTCCCATTTAATGACAACAGGATGTATATCTTTTCTACAGGAAAATTGAAAGGAAATGATGCCCCTAGATTCGCAAATAACAAAAGTAGTACAAATTTGTCAACGNTTTCTACAGGAAAATTGAAAGGAAATGATGCCCCTAGATTCGCAAATAACAAAAGTAGTACAAATTTGTCAACGATGTACTTCACTGTTGAAATGGATGCGGATATTATTTTGTTTTAATCTTAAATTTAATAATATTTCATTTACTTCTCGTCTTCTGCCAGTCCATTCAGATGATAATATGCCACCAAACCAAAGTCAGGCGATCCTTAAATTTCGTACAAAAGAATTTCATATTTATTTACTGAGAAAAAACAAAAAAAAAGCACCCCCTTTTCATTTAATCATTGTAGATCACTTTCGAGAAATTTCTTCACTTTATAGGACGTGATTATTCGCATTTATTTGGGTGTTTATTTTATTGTGAAAGTTTATTTCACAGTTGAATAAAGTTAGACAGTCGGAAACATAAATTTTATCTTTATTAAATACGTTTTTTTTAGTTCTCAGGGTGGAGATATTCTATACAGCGATACGATCTGTTTTGACAAGAATGACATAAACAAGTATTATTATAAATCGTCCATGAATGTTCATAAACAGCTGTGGTTGAGGACACACGTTCATCGATAAACCATGGACGAGTATAATAAATGCGGGTACTTTACTTGGCGTTGCGTATTTGCCAACAAGGCCAAGTGTAGATCAGCTATTTGTCTGTATTCGATGTATTTGCTATTCTGTGGCAAATACTCAAACACGCGTATCCGTTCTCCAGTTAGTTTTTAGTCGCACGTCAAAGGACTCAAATAATGCAAATATTTGCCTGAACCGTCCACACTAGGTTTGCGTGTTTCGCTCAATTGATCGCACGCAATCGAGGTTTGTTGATATTCTGGTTCTTTAATCTATATTTTGACTTTTCCTATTCCACAATTTCTTTAATAAGATCTGGAACATTTATATGGGATGGAAAAACGAAACAGTATGAATATTACTTGAACTAACTACATCAAACACATCCCGACCATCATAGGTATAAGAAGACATGTGGCATTATTGGGTTATTTGTGTATTCGGACCCATGTAAGGACGGTATGTTTGTGGTATTTGTGAATACGTCAAATATTTAGCCAAATACAGCGAATACGCTTCACAAATCTCTACTATGGGTCGTCTGTAATTCGCCCTCCCTCTCACTCATCCGCTTGGAAGTATATCGTGCGCAATAGGCAACGGATTTGAACAAATACGTCAAGTTTTATAACCAGCGAAGTTAATATTTTGTTTACCTTAAAATTAAGAAACTGTATTTTCTTAATTTCATACTCCATGTAATATTCGTGCCGCCAGGTTACCACTTGAGAGCAGCACTGTCGCGCTGCGAAGGGGGTTTTTTGGGCGCTCACTCTGTCTGATTTTGCTCTGCGGGGTGTTCACAGCATCTACGTGTACGCTAAGCAACCATGGATATCCACGATACAGAAAGCCATGAAGAGGACAGTTAAGACGCGGAAGAATTAATCTATTGATAAAAAATAAGTCGAAGTCATAATAATATTGTTTCTATATCTTTTTTATTCCTTTCGTCTGAAAGTGGAGTCCGGCTAAGACATGATGGAGTCGAACTGCGGAAATAATTATGTATGTAGATAAATGAATAAAACCTTTTGGTTTTCGTTAAGAAGGGCTTTATTAAAATTGCTTAAAAATAATTTATTTGGTAGCCTGATTATGAATATTTGTTGAAGTAGAGAACGTACTAATTTAGTAATCAGAACAGTTGTTTTTCATGGCAACGAGTAAACAAAAAGTCATTCGAATGGTCTTTTATGCTAGGACAGGTCTCACGCACATTTTTCGAGAAACTGACGGTTTCCAGTTATTTAACGAATTCCTGGTTTCGGGGATCGTGACATACTCCACCAGCTCGTCTATCATTTTTCCATAAGACGCCAACACACTCTTGGATACAATAATTTCGTCCTCCGTACTTCATTCCTTCCCACTAGATTTCATAGGTTTAATGTATTCATCCACAGTGTTCCTCACGAGAAGCTAGGGAATAGATGTACTCCTAAACAGAGCCTCGCATGTCCAGGTAAGACTTATACTCTGAGAGGTCGCCAGGGATATATGTATATATTTATATATTGTTTATGCCACAAAATGTAATACTACATGTATATATTTATAGTATTACATTTGGTAAGTATAGTATTATATTTCGTAGCATAAACAATGATATTAAATAGTTTGTTCTATGAAAGTATTTAAACTATTTTCTGCTTTGTCCGAATTCATTCCATGAACTCCTTTTTTGATCTACATTTACAGGCCTAAAATTCCAAAATCATGAGACGTTTTCCTATAGATAACTTGTACGGACAAATCTAGTGGATACTATAATAGTCAAAAGAAGTGACATTAAAATATAATTCTAGCAGATTTGGCAATGGCATTTCATGTTATATCCCTAATGTAATACTCGTGAAAGTTTAGTCCAACAGACACAAATACAAACACTCCTAAACTAATTTAAGTTTCGAAACAGTCAAACACGACCTTATTATAAGCTAAAGAGAGATTTCAAGTTTACTAAGAACATATCGTTCAAGGGGAGAGGTGTTAAAATTCTATTCAATAACTTAAGTACTTTCATGAACATTAATAAATCGGTTTGTAAGAAATAAACCAAATAATACATCACACCTGTATATTTATGTGACACAAATATAATGTGTAGAAACTAAGAAACATAATGTGTAAATTGAGAGAATATTTCTTCAAAAAAAAAACATGAGAAAGGAAAAGGCAGAAGATTAAGGTCCTCGGTCGAATATTTTTCTTTCGATATAATATCCAAAGGACTTCATAAAGAATATAAAAAGTGCTTATTATGATTGTGATAAATGTGACGAGAGAATCTGACGAATTTCATCTGTTTGAGCAAGGTCTTTAGGGCTTTTGTGGTTTTTATTTGTTTTATAAACAGACGCTCCTGCCGCTAAGAGAAGACGCACGCACTCCACGTGTCCTTGTTTAGCAGCATCATGCAAAGCAGTATTGTTGTCTGAAATCAATAAATTAACAGATGCACCTCTATCCAACAGCAGTTTCAAAGTTTCCACTTTGCCATACCAAGCAGCATTTGCAAGACAAGACTCTCTATCAGAGCTTAATCCATCAATAGCTATTCCAATATCCAACATTGCATTAAGCATATTGACTTTCCCACGTCCTGCGAAAGATACCATAGCGTCACATGCCTCCTGACTTCTACAGAATCCTGGTACTTCTTCTTCAAACAAATATGGAAGATACTCATCATTACACTTAACAAGCGCAATTTGCACCTCCTCTTCTTTTTTCTTTATTTGCTTCAAAATCAGAGGGATTAAATAATATTGTTTGTGTTTACTAACTAAAGAAAGAGGAGCATTAGAATAACAATCTTTAT
>NNCF01139339.1:7038-23190 GCA_002313205.1 Laupala kohalensis
TATTATTATTATTATTATTATTATCATCATCATTAAGATCATTTTTTGCATGTATCAACATATATTTCTGTATTTCGATTAAAGCCACTGAAGATGACAACATAAGTTGTCGAAAACCGCTTTGGCATAACAAATATATTTTCAGTGGACAATAACTTTCTTTCTATTTTAAGTTAAAACTGAATACACCGGCATTACCCAGTTATAACTTGCTCTACCTGTATCGGACAAGTTTACAGCACGTGTACGACTTGATTGTAAGATTCAACTAAATAAAAAAGCCTGTCAGGTTTCAATTAACGTGCATTTAATTTTAGATATCTCAGTATATCAGAAGCGGATCTATCTAACCTACAATTTAGTAAATCTGAAGTCAAATTTCACCACATGCAACACATTTAAAATAAGAATATTTATAGACGACTTTCGAGACACATCAAACATACATTATTTAATCTAAGTAAAATATTAAAAGGAGAAGCCTTAGAGTCAACAAGAGATAAGAAAACTTAAAAATTCGTTTAATTTATTGTCAAAAATGCTATGAAAAACTAAGTGTATGTATATTCACTTGGAGGACCAAGAACTCGCAATAAGCAAGCAATAGCCCATTCACGCAGTTCTGATCCCAACAAAAAACTATATAAAACTGGGATGAGACTACAAGGTTAACATACTCAACCGTAACATTAGGACAAAAATATTAATTTTTGTAAATAATACAAATCTTTATTATCTTCATTTTCCTTCTCCTACGTTTCAGGTCTGGAGTTTTACTGAAACTTGGCGTTTGGGTAATATTTGTTTCTGTTTGAATATCTAGGAAATTAGGCTATTATCACACCCCGAGCACAATGGAGGGGCTACCACTTGCAAATCTAGATATATGTCCACAACACACTCCGGTGAAGAAAATAATTTCCCTATTTCCTCTATTTGTGTTAGTATCCTCCTCTTCTGGATTCATTATTCACTGAAGAGAGAAAAAATACAGCATCGGTACTAGAGGTAACCACAACATACGTAACAAGTTATCCCTGCCTTGGTTACCCAGCTGAAATTCAGGCGCCATTCCCTCTTCTGTAATACCAGGGGATCACTCGCCTAGTGAGATGTTGGCACTTGACTATAGTCTGCACGTTGCTTAACAGTAACCTTCACCCCTATCCTCTTCTTCTGTACTGTTTTCAGTGCAACAAAAAAAACGCTTATTGCAATGTATGTCAAAGAAAAAAAAATGCTTTAAAAGTCAACCTTGTTTCATAAAACCAGCTTATTAATAAGTCTCATATTTCATTGGTTCATAAATGTAAATTTAAGATATATGATATTCACATTCACTTCTTGTTTGTAGAGCAAAGTTGATTTACTTATTGCTGCTGACATAATGAAAGTAAAAAATCAACCTTCGATAAAAGAGAAATTAACAAAGGAGATACTCAGTGTTTCACAACACTTTACAGATTTAACCATGCCTGTATTAATTTTTTTTAATTATTTACAATAATTCATTAATTCTATTCCTGATATGGAATAATCATTAAATTTTATACAATAAAAGTGATATGAGTGAAAAAGTAATCCGGGGTTACTTTTCACAATTTCCTTTTTCATATTTAACATCATAAGCGTCTTCTATGGTTTTCTTAGATCTAGAACAGAAGAAATAACATTAATTTTGTCATTTATTGAATCGATAAGTTGTAAAGGAGATATCCTATTGAGTCTTGTTATATCTAAGATGTTATTTAGAAGATTGAGGGTTAGGTGATTGGGATGCGTTTCTACTCTGCGGTGAGAGTTCTTGCTAATTTCGTGTATTTTTTCCTGGATAGTTGCTATACGGAGATCACTATGTTGAGTTGCATTTGATACAAACCAGGGTGCAGAGGTAATTATACGTAAATATTTGGATTGAAATCTTTGGAAAATAGATAGGGATTTTTTTGGGGGCTTTACCAGTTTTGTGGGGTTAAAAACCAGTACATGTAGGGAAAATGCAATTACGCACTAGGGAGAGCCAACATGACTCTCCCCACGAGTAGGACTCGCCGAATGACTCAACCATACCCACTAACACCCTCCTGAATTACAACATACCAAAACATATCTCAAAACGTACTTTAAAACATTGAGGACAAAAATGATGGGACAAAAATGAGGGGGGAGAAAGAATGAGGGCTATGACAAAAATGAGGAGGGGGCAAATTGAGGAAAATGAAAGTTACCCTAGCCGTAATAGCGTCTGGATCGAAAAGAAAAAGAGGTGACCAAGGAAGGTCAGGAAAGAGAAAGGAAGGAGCCTTTCACAAGTAAGTGGAAGTAATGCTAGACTCAGCTCGATCCCGTGTTCGCTAAACACGTATTTACTAGATGTACGTCCCCTGGTGGGAGATAGGTTGGAGGCACTAGCAGTGCCCCAGATCTGGATTCCGTATGTCCATACTGGAACTAATATTGTTTTGTAAATTAGCAATTTGTAATCAAGCGATAATTTTGAGCCTCTTCCAATTTACCAGTAGTGCTTTGTACTTGTAACTGTAGGAGTTGTTTTTTCGCAAGGATGTGTTTTTTCCATGTTAATCGTCTATCCTGATTAATTACTAAATATTTTACACAATTGACCTGCGTTAACGGTTTGTCATTGTTATATATTGGCGGGCACATTTGTCTTCTAAGTGTAAATGTAATATGTGCAGATTTATTTTCAATTATTTTAATTTTCCGCTTTTTACACTATTCTTCAAATATTGATAAATGTTCTTGCAATCTTTGAGACGATTCCTGGTGATCATAATCTGAGGCCAGTAGAGCTTTATCATCCACAACTGGATAACGGCTTTGGGCAAAGGCTCTGTATCTGTCAAGGATTGTGTGTTCGTTGGTGTGTAACAAAATTCTTACGTTAACAGATATCACGCTCAGGCGCCTCCCAAAAAATTGTATCATCTCTTCAGCACGACTGCAATCCTTGTGGCGATCGTGGAGTTGTGGCGGGAGCAGAATTGTGTTATTTGGGAGCTTCTAGCAGCAAACTGGCATGTAGGCGGCGTATGTATGACCTTCGCTTTGCTCGAGGATGGGCTGTAGAGCAATTTGTACGCTGCATTTGTGACTAAGCAGGCCTATTTTGGATCCACTCTGCTGACTCTTAATAGGAAGGGGGTTATAAAAGGTGCCCTAAACATAGTCAGCCTAATACCACTCGATTGGATAGCCGCGTCCAGAGGGTACGTCACTTGTGGTCGAACCAAAACCAAAATAATAATGAATTTTGAAACTTGAAACACACGTACTTTGATGGACAGTGACACCGGTAATCGACCACAAAAACAAACAGCGATCGTATATTGTGAACTGAAATGTTTCAACATTGACATTGCTGCCCTAAAATAAACAAGGCTTACAAACGAAGGACAACTTAAGGAACACTGTGGAGACTACACCTTTTTTTGGAAAGGGAAGGACTCGAATGAGCCTCGTATCCATTGAGTTGGGTTTGCTATCAGGAATGAAATTGCTGATCATCTCAATGTGCTCCCATGTAGTATACATGAAAGACTTATGACCCTTTGCCTTAAGCTCACGAATAACCAACGAGCTACAAAATATTGTGCATAAGCTCCAACTCACACTTCTGACGACGAATTCTATTCCCAAATCGACGAGCTTCTAAAACATATACCCCAGTCAGATAAAATTATCCTCCTAGAAGACTTTAATGCCCGAGTTGGCAGGGATTCGGCATTGTGGTATGGTATAATAGGTAAAGAAGATGTTGGTAAAAGCAACTCTAATGGAACTTTTCTCCTAACCAAATGTTCTGAACACAACTTTGTTCTCACGAGCACACTCTTCCAAAAGAAGAACAAATTTAAGACTCCGTAGATCCAAACACAGGCACCTAATTCATTACATGATTGTACGTGTCCCAGACAAGCATGGCGTAATCATCACGAAGGTTTTGACAAGTGCCGACGACTGCTGGACTGATCACCGACTGATACAGTCTGTTATGGCTACGGAAATCCACCAGAAGCACAGGAAGCAGAGTAAGCATTTAAGATGTAAGGTGAACACAGAACGTTTCAAAAATAGCATTAAACTGAAATTACATCAACTCCATGATGAAAAGCTACCACAGAATTATCCAGATAATGTTAAAGACCACTGGCAGAAGTTCAGGTCAACAGTGCTCTCAACCTGTGGAGAATCGGCTGGTTTCGCCAAAAAGAAGCATGTAGATTTGTTTGACGCAAATGACCTAGAATTTTACTCTCTTAAAGAAACGAAAAGGAAAGCATTCAATGTCTGGCAAAATAACCCAAAATCTACCTCCAAGAGGAAAAATTTATCAAAATGCAAGAGCTAAAGTCCAAAGGAAAACTTGGGTCATGAAAAATCAATGGTGGATATCTAAGTTCCGCGAAATGCAGAATTTAGCTGACACAAAAACACCCATGCTTCTATGCAACTAAAATTGTATATGGTTCATCTTATTATGAAATAAATCCTATAAAATCGAAAAATAACACTGAACTTGTTAGAGAAACAAACGCCATCATTTTCCGCTGGAAAGAACATTTTGGAGAACTACTGAACTTTTGGGCCTCACAAGTTAATGACAACATATTTACCCAGATTTTTCAGAGCTCTATACAAAGCCACATTTATGAGCTCCTGCGCTATAAGAAATGCAAATCAGTCAACTCAAGAATAATAAGGCACCAGGCATAAATGGAATTACTGCTTAGCTCTTTAAGGACGACTTCACATCACTGGTTCATAAAATACACAAGCTCATAGACAATATATGGAAAACTGGAACCATACCTGGTGACCTAAGGGATGATTTGATCGTAACCATATTTAAGAAGGGTGATAGGGCGCAAAGTGGCAACTACCGAGGGATATCGCTGCTTTCAGCTTCTGGCAAAATTCTAGCCAGGATTCTTTCCAACCGCCTCAAATCACTGGATGAAACAAAGTTGTCTGAAACTCAGTGCGGTTTTAGACCAAATCGAGGCACAACTCATATAATTTTCTGTTCCAGGCAAATGCAGTAGAAATACAGAGAACAACGTCAGCCTCTATATACAGCATTTATTGATCTCGTTAAGACCTTCCGATTCAGACAACCAAGAAACTATTTTAAGGATCTTACTTATAATTCTTTGCCCACCAAAACTCGATTCTTCGATTACTGTATGATGATTTGAACGGTACAGCCCTTAACGGCAATGGACCTGGAGAACCATTTAAGATCACAACGGGTGTCAAGCAGGGCTGTGTAATTGCCCCCACTCTCTTTTCAATATACGTTGGTGTCATACTTTACCTGGTCAAAGACAAAATTCCAAAGGGTGTAGAAATCGTATGTAGGACGAGTGAAGGACTATTCAATACTAGCAGATTGCGAGCACACAATAAGGTATCTACTACTTCTATTCTTGAACTCCAATATGCAGATGATAACGTTATATTGGCAAACTCAGAAGACGATCTTCAACATACCCTAGATGCATTTAACGAGGCATATAGATGCATTGGTCTGGACATAAACACCAGTAAAACGCAAATTTTATACCAACCTGTAATGCTGCTGCTTCTGATATCAAGATTAATGGAACGAGTGTACAAAATATTGAACATTTTCCCTATCTAGGCACTCACCTATCAACAAATGCGGACATTGACGTTGAAATCCAATATCGCCTCAAATGTGCCAACGAAGCTTACGGTCGTATGCGAATTAATGTGTTTCATAACAATAACCTGAGTATTCAAACGAAGCTGTACGTATAAGAAGCTGTTGTTGTACCAACTCTACATTATGGTTGGGAAATTTGGGTTACATACAGAAGGCACTTACTATGTCTGGAAAAATGCCATCAACGTTGCATTAGGAGAATCCTAGCAATAAATTGGCGAGAAAGACGCATTAACGAAAGTGTTTTTGAGGAAGCGAATACTACCAGCATTGAGGCTCTCATAATAAATCACCAGCTACGATGGAAATGTCATGTGGTACGCATGCCTGAGTCACGTCTTCCAAAACAAATCATGTATTGTCAGTTGAAGGTCGATCAGAGAAAACATCGTGGGCAACAAAAACGCTATCAAGACTTTCTGAAGACAGATCCAAATTGACCCTGCAAATAAGGAGGTTGTAGCATCCACCCGTCTAGAATGGCGTCGCCTCGTCCACCAAACGCACACATCTTTCAAACTACAGCGGAAAAAAGCTTCAAGTCTACAAAGGCAACGTTGGGAAAGAGCGTATGAATACCAGAAGCATCAAACCTCAAAGACCAGTGGCTACCCAAGGCACTATGTGCCAACATTGTGGAAGAGTCTGTGGTTCCAGAATTGGATTATACAGCCATCAAAGAACTCATGTGTTTTGAACTTTACTTTCGGAACACAATCATACTTGTATACTGAGTGATAGCAAAATAAAATAATCATTCGTAAATGTAGCGATGGTATCGTGGCATTCGTTGTGGGGATATCTGATGTATAAATCAGATATAGTACTGGTTCGAGGACGCTTCCTTAGGGAACCCCGGATTTTATCGGGAACAGATCTGAGGTTTTATCTTGAAACTTAATTTGGAAGAGACGATCAGTAAGGTATGTTTTTAACACATCAAAAATTATCTTATATATTTTATGTAATCAAGTTTTTAAAATCAAAGAACTTTTTTAATTCATATGTTGCTTTCCAAGTCGTCATGAGCTGACGAGGAAGTCACATACGTGAAAATCCAGATTATACCTATAAATTTCTATAACCTTTAACGCTGTAAATTTCCCATGCCAAAAATTACTGAAATAAGAGTTAATTAGCCCTACTTTAAGGCACTAATATTTCGTTAAATTCTGAGACGGTGTATTTGAGAAACGATTTTTTGAAGAAAGAAAATAAATTTTGACATTTTTCTGGAATTTTTGATAATATTCTTTATAATGTTGCCATTTCAATATCTTTAGGTTACTTTTTCTATAAAATAATATGTATACTATCGGTAGATTAAGTGGATTTGGTTTCCAAGGGGGTTTNCTCTGGTGCTCTGTACGCTGAGGGAAAATCGACTTAATAGTAAAAAAATCTCTTAAACAAAAGACGCTCAATAAAAGCTGAATAAACATTTTATCTATTACTTATACAATGTTCTAAGCCCGCAGAAAAAATACCAAAATCTGAATTGGTTGGGAAAATTTTAGGCCGATTATGACCCATTTATGTATTTCCTATGTGAGTGAATACTATGTGTTGTTTGTTACATGTATGTATACTGTATGTTGTTTAAGTATTTCTCATGTCTTAGTATACTGTGTGTGCATATATGTATTTCTTACATATGTGAAGTATGAAAAATATCTTGAACTTGGGGGGAGTGATGGAAATATGTTCAAGATCGATAGATTAAGGACGCTCTTCGATACTTTAAACACTAGAACGTTCTTCGTTATTTTCTCAGTATCAGTGTGCCACGTATGTCTCAAGCGTCTAGTTGGTGCGAGTGCTTTCCCTTGTGAACTGCCTGCTAACAAATTTATCTTGAACAAATAAAGAGAGAGGAATGTTTCATACTTGAGAAGTATCACAAAAGGGTGCGTACAAGCTACAAAGGTTGCAACTGCCTCAACTGAACCCTTTCCTTGAATCTCTCCCAGTGAATCTTTCCTCTGTCACTTCGCTCAAGTCTCGTGCAAACTCCAGGACATGCACCTTAACCCCATATTTACAACAGAATAATTTTAACATGGTTCATTCCACTAACTCATCACTAAATGAAATTACTTAGAAATTTATAAGATGTCAGTAGAAAAAGACAATGAGTACGTAGATAAATGGATAAAACCCGAATCCACGCATTAAAATGTGCCATTTAGGTTACATGTCTTAAGTGTATTACGTGATTTTGTCAGACAACCATGAAACGAATATTACAATGAACGAATTGATTTGAATCTTCCGTTAATTTACACATGCGGATTATCGATATATGATTCCCTTGTGTAACATATTTGATGAAAATGAATATTTATAGACCGTTATGCCTAAATTAGCGTAACATATTAAATAGAAGATGATAGTTCACGAATTTAAAGAATTTCTAACTTATTGAAGCAACCAGTAATTACATACCCGCAAATTCCATGTGATCAGCAAGATCCTCACTTTCAATTGGTACTGCTGGAGATAAACACGTACATTACAGAACTAGAAGTATATTTAAATTTTGTTCTCTCAGAATGACCACTTTTCCCTAGGTTCAATTTACATTAATTGTTATATTCTTCTATACTGGCATAAAACTAAAAATAACTTGTACATGTACTACATACACTACATGTAGTATGAACATTTAAAAAATATAATCAGTCTAAAAAACGTGGATTACTTATTCTTGAAAAAAAAGTTCAAATCTTCTAATTTACTGCAATTTGGTCTCTCGGCAGTGTGAGTTTGCATGTGTGTGAAGAGTATTCTTTTCTCTCGAGATGATAATTCACACACTTCACAAACATAGAATTCCTTACTGGTATGTCTTAGCAAATGTGTAAGGTAATTATCCTTGTTAATAAATGTCGTTTCACAAATATCACAACAATATAAATGCTTGTCTGTTTCCATGTGCGTGAGCAAGTGTAATCTTAAATNGTTCAAATCTTCTAATTTACTGCAATTTGGTCTCTCGGCAGTGTGAGTTTGCATATGTGTGAAGAGTATTATTTTCTCTCGAGATGATAATTCACACACTTTACAAACATAGAATTCTTCATTGGTGTGTATTAGCAAGTATGTAAGGTAATTATCTTTGTTAATAAATGTCGTTTCACAAATATCACAACAATATAAATGCTTTTCTGTTTCCATGTGCGTGAGCAAGTGTAATCTTAAATTATCTTTCAGTTTGATTGATGATTTACAATGTGGGGTTGAATGTGTATACCGAGGAGTTCCTTTGCCCCAAAGGATATTTTACAAATTTCCCAGATGTAGAGCTCTGAGCGCTCGCATGTGAAAAATGAGCCTAACTTGGGCCACAAATGCTGCCTGACAAACATTACATGTAAACACAGCTGGACCCTCTTTTGTATACGGTGTAGAGAGTATGCCAGACGATTTCTCTTTTATCGAATAAGCAGCATGGGAATGCACACCATCTGAATAATCTACCGTCATCAAAATTTGTAAACAATTCCCTATTCAACATCGTCTGCGGCCTGGCGAAAATGGTGGCACATAGATTCAAACAGAGGACCTCAAGCTTTCCGAGTTGTGCTGCAGGAGATCAAGTCTGACGCCATTTTCACCTGGCTGTAGAGGATGCAACCCTTCCTTGGAAACTTAAGTACTCAAAGAGTGTAGTTATAATTTCTCACTCTCTTACAAGGGTTCCATATACTTGAATCCACATGTTTCATTAAAAACTAAACTAAAATGGACAGCTTTTCCTTACAGCTAATACATACGGTAATTGTCTAAATATAAACCCCCACACACTTATGAAGGCACGGGTGAAGGGAGAAAATGAAATTGAGTCAAATCAAAGTCTTTCAAAGGGGAAATGCTCATTCAAAATTACACATGAAATGGTTGGTTTTTAGTAAGTATAATCATCTGGATTTCAAAATGAAAAGTTAACTGGCGCAATTTAACTTATCTTCCTGACATCGCCAGATCCTCGCGGACTTCGGGTTTTCTTTCAATTCTCGTGCCGGTGCTTTAATTCCACGAGTCTGAGCGTAATATAGAATTTGCAGTTTGAACTTAGCGTCGAAGCAAAATGTAATGAAACTAGATTTCATCTATTTTTTATGTTTATTACTGACAATCCACAGCCCAGAAGAAGAGGTAAACACATAAACTCGAAACGTTGGCAAGGAGTAGTACTTAATAAATGCAATTCAATGAAGAGCTGTACATCTCATTTATGACAGAAACCAAGAACAAATAACATTATGCAGCCAATAAACAACAAACTAAGTTCACCCAAATCAAATATAAACTCCATTTTTATGAAAGCTACAAACTCTGTAGAAATTAGAAAATGATAAAGGATATGAATGACGGAAAAGGAGAAATAAACAATATCAGTGTTAAAATGCCAAAATGTATCACTCATTTTTAAGAAAGTTTATAGTTTTAAGTCTTGAGGCAAAATATCTGTTGCGATACGTTACAGGTAACACATGTAATTTAAAATCAATATTTTGATTTATAACACTATTTAATCTGTCCTCAGAAGGTGATTATCCACTTACATGGACAGCCTGAAAAAAAAACTACCAGTTATATTCAAGCTGTATTACAAACTATTCAACTAAAATGGTACAAAAACTGATATATTTAATGGCTGTGTTAAAAGAAATTATCATCAAGTTTCATTATTACCACTGATAGCAAATTCCTGTGAATGGCTAATATAGCTGATATAAGTATATTCATTAATCTACTTCATCACTTTGTTACCAGACAAGACGAGGGAAGCAGTTATACTGTACATCAAATATATAATTATTTTTATTATTAAAAGAGTACTTAGTTTGATGAGTAATATCCTCTTTTCTAACCTACAAATTGCAATTGTAAGACCTCATAAAAGCTAAAATCATCACCACTTCTGTGGACCTCACTTTCATGGCCATACACACTCTGCAGATGATATCGACGTCCATATAAGTATGGGATGAGAGGAAAAGCACATAAGTTGTCTCCTAGCTACCTTAAGAAAATGACAAAACAAATAACACCATGAGTGACTCACGTATTATAACATCTGCAGTGCCAAAAGAAATGACCTTCACGTTTTGTACTACAAGTAAATGACCTAATGATTTTGCCGACAGAGGCAGTGGTGTTGTATGCAGATGAAAGAGCTATTTCAACAAATGAAAATTCTGGGATAAGTACTCAGGAGAAATGAAGAAATATATATATTTTGTTAATAATTAGCTAGCTTTAATAATAAATATAATTAATAACTGATCTCTAAATGTCAACAGAACTGCAAACAAGGCACTTGAAAATTACAAAGACAGTACATGATCACGTAATAATGAGAGAGAAATTGTAAATATTTGGGAATTGTAAATATTATAACATAAAATGGGATAAATGTAGAGAGTGACTAAATATATTATTTTCAAACTTGGCTAAAAGTATGCAAACTGTTGTCACTATACCATGGATATTTTTAAAACACTCAACTATGATGTTCAGACATTTTTTTTGCATAACATGATTAAGACAAGTGAGTCATTTCTGAAATCACTCTTTGTGCAAAGGTGACATGACTATATGTGAACAACGAAACCTCATATCGATTATTCTGGTAGCACTTCCCGCCAGAAATTACGTAACCGTCACGACGTCCTGCTACGCTATTGGCGCGTCAACTTGCTCTACAGCGTGAGATTATGCACAGGCAGCCAGTCCATGTGCTGGAACTGCTCGCAAGACGGTGACAGCCACTGGCCCACTGCTCGCCAGAGAAGTCTGAAGACCACTCGCCCTCTGGACGGACTCGCAGCATGCCACTTGCTCTAAAGGTGGTAGAGCAAACGAACACTCGCTCTCAGGTAGTAGAGCAGTCACTCGTCCTCTAGCCAGGCACTTTACCGGAGCAATCATTCATATCACCTGAGGGGCACATTCGTCTCTCTAGGCTCCATCTCTGTTCACTCATAGGTCACTCATCACGCCATCAACGCATCATCATCCCGACGAGCTACGCAACATGGCTCACTCGCCGCTATTCATCACTAGCAACACCATGTAGGCTCGTTGCGAGGAGCACTCAAGTACTGGGCATTCATTCTCTTCGCTCGTCAACTCAACTTCATTTCGCCTAGTTTTCCAGGGTCATCCCATCTCATCACGATCTATCTTGGAAAATCAGTATGATATCATTATTATTTATTACTTTCATAGTATGTTTTTATTAAACTGTTATTTGCTGGCAATCACTATTCATCTTACACCTCCATCCTTTCATCATTCATTACTGTTATAACAGATGGTCCATCGAACCAAATAACCCCCGTGTGCAGGTGACTACAATAAATCTATCTGCACATTTTTTGGCCCTCTTGGAGAAGGATATCAATGTGCAGCTATTTTTTCTACGGGAAAAAATTGCTTGCACAGATAGCATANTGCAAAGATTACAGAATAGATTATTAAAAATAGTATATAAAAACTCTTGATACAGAAAATTAAACATTAAAACAAGATTTTTTTTGTTAAGTCACTTCGATATCAATATATAGATCTGAAATATAAGTTTCTTCGCAAGACAAGTAAAAGAGAAAATAAAAGTACTCTGATTCCCAAGTTAGTTAAAACTATAAGAATTAAAAATAGTTACTTATATTTAGATTATTCCACTCAAATGGTCTCATAATTTGAATTCATAATAATGTAACTACGAAAAAGAAAAAAAGTACTAGGACTAATGTTCAGATATATTTATGCATTTTTTGTTACTAATTTCAAATTTTGTAATTTTGTATTTTAAGAACACCGCTTGGGCCTGAAGGAACTAGTTACAATCCTTTTGCGATAGAAATTTTGAGTGATAACATGAATAACAACAATAATACAGCATATTGTTACTAATTTGTTATAACAGTTATTAAATACTGTTACTGTTAGATAATGCGCACTTTTTTATTTACGTAAGTAAGTTTTAATACACAAGAACCACGCATAGAGGTAGCTAATTTACTTCTGTGGAATTTTACTTGGTAAAATTTTCTGGACAAATAAAAAATTAAATTAATCCTGCCACAAAATTATAGGGATTTTCCCACGGCACACAACTAAAAATCAGGTTGAAATGGTTGTACAAGATATAAATAATAAATGAAGAGTTTTTACTTCTAGTGATAAAGTATCAAGGAAGAAATTATAAAAATATAATTTTTGTTTGGCTTCTTGTTTCCCTTTATACTTATATTTAAAGAGAGCTCCTTATAATGCATAGCCATCATATTCCGACATTCACAATGCTGCATTATGGCATCGCTAACAATGGTTTACAAAAAGGAATGACCAATATTTGCTCGTAAGAGCTCAAGCCAAATAAGAGAATAAATTGAATCAAATTAGTAGACAATATTTTAGTAGAGGGAAAACTTTTTAACACTATATTCTACAAACTAAAGTTCGTAAAATCAATAAAATAAATTTACATCTAAATGTGGACACTGCAGATGGTCTTCTATTGTAGTAATCATTTAAGACAGGACTATAGTGTANGTTGGTCTTCTATTGTAGTAATCATTTAAGACAGGACTATAGTGGAAGACATAAATTAATTATTTCCAATCCTATGAATCTTATTGACAATAAATAGTATTCAAGTAAAAATGGTTTAAAAAGTCTGTTATATAGTAAAGTAATAAAAATTTCTTAGTTATTACATTTTAACAAAATTATGAAGTAACTTGCTTCTAAAGTAATCCTGACCAAAGGCTACATTTTTTGTCAATCAATATATATTGTAGGAAATGATTAATTTCTCACAATTAATTAATTGGTTTACTGGGTTAATTGTTGAATAAAAAGATTCTTAAAGAAACGGAAATTTCAGTCAAGTATGTTTTTGGAAAGGGAAGACGCGATGGCTCGCTACGAGAACGGTTGAGCGGGTTTCGTTGTTCGGAAGAGACGTCATAAATCTGCCAAAGTGGAAGGGGGGACTGCATACTACGCACTTACGTCTACGAGAAGAAGAAGGAAAAGTAGCAAGCGTTAAAAAAATAACGAGTGGCGTAGAAAGAATTCATACGAAGACGAGACGAAAGGGTCGCAGTATTACTAGAACAAAGGAGGTCAGTTATTAGTGTCAGACAACAAGTTAGGTGCGCAGTTTCTTTGACAGGACAGCGGAAAAATACCAGAAAAAAAGGAAGGAGGCTTTTTTGTGAGCGCACAAAGAATAGCGAATGCACGTGCTGACCGGGGTAATAAAACTGAGACGCGCGTGGTCGCTACCTTCGTGAAGAGTCGGACTCTAGGGGCATTGGAAACTTACTAGAGATATTCGACGTACAAGATTTCAAAGGCTGTCAAAATTCATGTATCACATTGTTAATAAAGGGAAAGTGTGTCTGGTTAAAATCACTGAGGGGATGTGTGGAAAAAAGTCGGAGGCTTGAGAGCCTGGAAATATTTCTAAAACTGGACTGATGATTGGCTTAGAACAGATAAACGTTTTGTTAAATATCACCAATAGCAGCGACCCCACGTGGAATACGAGTCAATTTTAATTGGACCTCAAAAGTCATGTGACTTTTAAAAAATTAGCACGTGAGGAAATTCCAGGGTAATAGAGGGGTTAATTTTGTTAAAGATAGGAGCAGAGACGCTCCGAGACTCACTGCGGAAAATCACTTCGAGAATTATTTTCTGAAATTCACATCGACATTCACTTTTTGAAAATTCACTTCGAAATAGTTTTGGAAGCTGATTTATTTTGAGATATTTCGAGCACTTAGTCAATTTCCTGCGATTATTCACAAGTTAGGATTTTTGTTAGTGGAGTGATAACCACTCTTATTTTACGAACATTAGTAAAATGTACAATTTGAATCATTACTTGGTCGTCTAATTAGTCGCGTGATTTAGTATTCGTGGGTGAAAGTCATCACTAAAACGTAAGCGATAATTAGGGCGAAAGTTTATTCGGACGCTGAATTCGTGATTAAGTAAATTCAGTTCAATGAATCCTGGGCCGAGAAGGGCACTGACATATTTTCTCAATTTTTGACGATAGGTACTTCTTTAACAAGGTAATATGTAATGGTTGCGACCAACCATTGTATGTGTTCAATCGCTGCGAAGAAGAATGAGTGCAAATCTTGTTAACTTTGGAACACTAGCCCAGGACTTTTGATTAGATCACTGTTCAAATAAATTAAGGACGTAGAAGAAGGGCCAAAAATTATTAATTATTTTATAATATTCTGTTTGTGTTTAATGAAGGCGCTATTAAGGGCCTAGCGAAAGAAAAGTTTTTCTGTGTAAAAGTGTTTTATTTTAATTTTGGTTGGGGAGTGTGCATGTATTATAATAGTAATGACATTACACAAAGACTTCGAATTTCGACCTTAGATTCAGCCAGGAATAGAGCTGATCTAATATTTCATGTAAAATATTAGGATATGACTTAGACTGCTCTCAATTAAGTATTATAAACTATGCTGCTCTTAGTTTTCATAAAGATTAGTGTAAATTAATAAATGAATATTCTGTAAAAATATTTTCACAACAGGATGCGAACTAGAGGTCGAGGTACCAAATATATAATTTAAAAAATCACATATTTTGGAAGGCAGCTTGAACATAGAAGTCCCTACCTTTAATCTGCCACTGCAAGGGAAATCCAAATCTATGAATTTCGCTTTCTTAAGGATCAAATGATAATGGGATGGTTCTATTTGTAATATGTATTTTATTATGACAACATGAAGAGAGTGAATACAATTAAAAATTCCTTACTTGCAGTTCCTCCGAATTCATATGGTTTTTTCAGAGGATTGGTGAACAAACTTATGAAAAATAATGCAATTTCACCAATAACTCAACACTTGAATATATAGCACTACATATTACTAGATTAATAACTACACTTTGAAGGGTATAATTTTTTATCAAGTGTCATGCTTACTTCCAAAAAATTTTCTCTATCAAGTGTATTTGCACCGCAGTGAGAGGTGAGGTAAAGAAACTCGCCAGCAGATAGAAGTGCAACTTACTAGTCAAGACTACAATAAGGAATTTGAAGGGCAGATCTCAACTGTATGATGTTATACTTATGAATAATTTAAGACATACATTTTGATGGACAAATATCATTTATTTTGTGCTTTAAATAAATACAATGTTTTGACTTTAGGATTAATTTTTTACACCTGATGATGACGTCGCTTAGATACATGCAGCGGCACTCGCGTAGCCATTTGAACATCACGCCTGACACAAACTGGTGACTCAGTTCATTGCGGCTATATAAGCCCGATGCTCCAAGCATCGAGGCAGTCTAGCTGCCACTCCCGGCAGTCTCCTTACCCGTCACTTCTGAGTTTAGGTCGGGCCTACGATGACCCCTGCTTTATTCCCAATTTCCTTAA
>NNCF01139378.1:0-30651 GCA_002313205.1 Laupala kohalensis
TGGCTTAAAGATTTAAACGTTAAATTGTAATATGCAATTTGTGTTATGCCTTCATAGGCCCACTGTATTTTTACGTGTGTTTTGTGTATTTCATACAAGTTAATGTATTTTATTTTATTATGAACGCAGCCATACGCTAAATAAATAAATAAATAAATATATTGCAGGGGTCCGACTCCCCTTCGATCACCAATTAAAATATCATAGTCTAATTAGATAATTTTCTTTCAGATGATATTCCAGATTCATAAGTTCAACAAATTTCAGTCCTGAAAGATAATGTTGAAAATGACACACAAAGCAGTTTTTTCTAAAGAAGTATACATTAACCGAGGGTTGTAGGCCCTACTATGAAGATGTTGCTTCAGGTAACATGAGGTGAATGATTATCCTAAGTTATTAATATTTGATATAACAATGTGTCTCATATTCACTAATGATTAATTCAAAGGATATATTATTATGAAGTACATTTACGCTTTAAAGCATTAAAAATACGAATTTTCTTAAAAAATGATACATAATTCTTAAGATAAAAATAAACCATGATTTTTTGCTTATTTTTTCAATTAATATATGTTACACTTCATTCATAAGAAAAAAATTAAATATAAGTCACATAATCTTTTTTTGAACTAACAAACTTTTAAACGCACTATGTTTTAAGATAAATGTTGTTTTTATTTTTGAAATCTTTAAAACATTAATAAGTGCGTAAGACATAAACCCAAATATTTTAAACATAATAAATGCTGAAGGTAAAACACTTAATTCAGTACCGTTCATTATTCAATCAATTTTTCATTTATTTCCGCCAAGTACGGTACTCGGAATTGATGACGTTTAAAAGAAACCTAAAAATTGAAGAAAAAAAAATTGACGACGGTCAATTTCGTGTCAATAAAATGTTATCCGGGTTAGTTTTATTTTACCCTCTCAGTATTTCACTTTTTAGATGAAACTGAGGGAAGATCAACTTTGAATATACTTCACAATTTCTGAGGACTGAGTTAAATAAATGTTTAATTTGAGAGTTTAATTATACTCCAATTAGGCATTGCTTATATGAAGTCATATTCCCGGGAATAAAGTTTTCCATTATTATTCTAGTACAGGAGAGAGAAAATACTAACCGTTCTTTATAAAAGGGAAAAGTGTTTCCATCTTATGTCGTGTAATGTAGATATTACTAACGACCTCAGTAACATCTTTCGACTTAATCTGAGTGGTACTTAACTCTAATGGGTAAATGCCTTTTGAAAATTCCCTAAGAAAAAATATTACCTCATTATTACCTTTATTACATTTTCAAAACGATTGTCGTTCTAAACGCTATTAGCTCTTCAACTTTCTTCTCTCAAATGCTTAAATTCCTCTCAAGAGTTCCATTATTATACCTATCAAGCCCATTAGACGTCGTGGAAACGTACTTTAATTACTCCGAGAATCGATTCTTGAAAATGGGCTTTTAATACAGAGCAACTATCTTTTGAAAAAGAGACAGAAAATATCTTATCAGCGAGAGACGTCTCAAGTCCTAAGTTTGTGGCGCTGACTAATTTATACTCATTAAGAAGAGTGTCTTCACCGATTCTCGATGGAGCTCTGTGAAAGATGGCGGCAAGTCGCCTCCACAGAGCTGGAGGAGAATCTCCGACAAAGTCACTCCTCTGTGATGCGTTGTAGAGCTTAATCCGCAATGGATCGGCGATAGAAAAATGTGTAACTTCTTCTTCAATGTGACAAAACATGCGTGAAGTCTTTGCATTATATTTCTGAGTCTACAGCATTTAGTATCTCACTAGCGGCCCATCCCGGATTCATACGGAAGACTTTATTGTTCTTAACATTTTATTTAGTGCAGTCAAAAAGAGCGTATCAAAATATTATTTAAATTAGAAGTTTAAAATATTTCTTTGATCACCACATCGCAGCAGCGTCAGAGCGAGTTCAGACTTATCTTTATAAAATCTGAACTATTTATTTAAATGTTACGATTTAAGAGGGTTAGTTTTTCGTTTCATACACCAAATAAAAGACCACATTTAATACGATAGAGATTCATAATTTCTTACCTCCTTGAATTTCTTTAGTTGAAGTATTATAATATGATTTTTTTGACCTTCTATATGTAATATTCGTAGATAAGCTGTCGCGGTGTTCCTGTACAACTACTTCATACGAACAATATCGCTATTCCTTTTGTATCACGTATCTACGCAGCACCCACAAAGTTGCCACCAACGTGTTTTCGACCTTTTGTCATCCATCGTCGTTGGTTGAATGATTCTCGAGTTTTGCAAGGGTTCAGAGACTATAAATAAACAAATTTATCGTCAAAAAACAATTACGAACTGCGTACGACCACGTGCAGGACAATGAAATAATTTACACTCCGCAAGCAAGCTAGGGATCAATTCGATCAAGGGAACTAATGCAGTGGCGGATTTAACATTTCAGCACTATTTTTTAAGTTTTAACACATTTTAAAGTTTGTGAACTAACGAGATGGCCATCAATTCATTCTCACGTCTGAATGTATGCTATCAATGGGTCCATATTGCAACTTTCTACGTAGAAGAGATTAGTACCCTGTAATCTGAGAACCTTGTAATTATATTGTGACGTATAATAAGAGAATTTGCATTTTAAACCGTCTAAAGAGATCATCACTTGTTAATAAATAAGTCCTATCAATTAGTGTCTCCCCATTTGAGACTCACGTGGGATGTAATGTCCGGAATGGATACTCACTTTTCTTTCGATTTCTTGACCTTGCTGGCATAAACGCCCATGTGCTTTCAGGGAGGAATGTGGAGGGAAACGGCACAAGTTATTGAAAATTTTTGAAAAAAACTGTATCTGAAGAAACTACAAATGAAGAAAAAGGAAATATGCCGTACAGTGTCTACTGGTATTATATTATTATCGGTGAAGTATTTAAATGGAATGGGAAACGATACACCACCGCGCATGAATTAACAATAAAACGTCAAAACACGTAGCACGAGTTGCAACAAGTGCATTATCTTGAAAAGTTCAATTGAACTCGGAAAGTATATTCCAGCTGCAACAGTTTATATTCTTAGATTATTGCCAATACTTTCAAATAAACAAAATTTAAATTACATTTTTTCTTTAGAAAAAATCAAAACTTTGTATAATACACGCCTGCTCGGAGGATAAATTACACAAAATATTCATAACTACACCTTACATCAGGTCAGGATTGCCCAAAATCAGAATAATTTACTCCAAGAATAATAAGATAATAATAAATTGAATTAATTCATTATTTTAAGTAGTGAAAATAACGAATAAAAATTATTCATTTATTTCAACAACATTGATTAACTAATAACATTTCATTATTTTATTTGACATAAGTAATTAACGAATAAGAGTTTAGTTTTTTATTCCATGCTCACTGAAAGACGAATTATTCTTTTGTTGGACGTAAATAAATAACGAATGCAATATTATTCTTTTACTTCACGAACATGAATGACGAATGACCGATTATTCTTTTGTTTGACATATATGAATGATTAATAAAACGTTATTTACTTGTTTGACATACAAAAAATATTAAAATTTTAAAGGTTTGATAGTCGCACAATCAATAAAATATTTTTAACGTGTTTGGCGTCCGATGAATAACAAAAAGTTATTCGCTTGTTAGATGCACAGTGAATGAAATGTTTTTCACTTGTTTCACGTTCAATGAATAGAAAATTATTCATTTGTAAAATGAATAGCAAATTTTTCTGCATTATACAATGAATAAAAAGTATTTTTTACCAGACTTCTCTGTATAAGGAATAAAAAGTTAATTTTTGTTGATACAAGACAACGAGTACGTTTAAATCAAACAAATTCTTCTATTCCTGGTACAATGAATAATGAATGAAGATGTATTTTTTTGATTTTGCAGGGATAACCAACTCAACTGTAGCTTTTCATATTAATGTCCCAGTTCATATAGCTGTGACGACTGAAAAGCAAACCTTCCTTCCTCTATCCAGCTCCTCCTCCTAGTATCATTAATCACTTCTAATAACCCCTCCACGTGGGTCAAGTTGTTGGTAAATCCAGCTAAGCGGCCCACCTACTAACAATGGCCTACCACCCAACTCCTAACTCCTATCGCTCCATGTAGATAAGCTTCAATAGAACGCTACATTTCCCATTTACAAATACAACAATACAAAAAAAAACTCAACTGCGAATGATGGTCGTAGTGTCGACGCTCGAGTATGTAATACTTTTCAATCGGTTGATTCAAGAAATCTTGAATGTTGTAAATCTGTGCAGCCAAGAATTTGATCAGATCTTGAGAAGTACTCTCCTTCAAAATGAAATTTTTTGAGTGTTGTGTAATAATACGATTATTGGTAACAATTCACTTTCCACATATATGTGTGACACAAGTAAACAACAATCATATTTGTTTTTGTCGCTTCACAAATTGTCAATCAGAATATCTAATCGCAAGGTATTGAGAATCAGGAATCAATATCTGCCTTTTTACTCAAGGTCTGACATGGAATATTTATAAGTATTAATATATAGGCACTCCATGCATTATGTTTTACCTACTTATTTATTTTTGTGAAGGCCACGATACTTTTACGAACGAAACACTCATACGTTTATTACTATATATGCTGTGAAAGTAAATTTGTTGCACAACACGTATTTTTCGTACCACGTGAGATGATTACAGTGAATGTTCACACGATCGCTGTACATGAATTTAACTTCAAAGTGACATTCGTCGCATTGGTTTTAGTAACATTAGTCATTGCAGAAGCCCTGCTATAATGTGGCAACCAGTGGGGAAGAATTAACAAGCTTCTGTACTAGTCATTCACATCACAATTTTATTCTTAAGTACGATAAGAGTTGCATGAAATCATGTTTTTTTCACAGATACAAAAAATTACACCTCAGTTTTAACTATGTACCAAGAGACGATATCATTAATTAACCGATTTTAATATCTCTATGTTCAAATTTATATCTTCAGTATCACATTAAAGAGTGCCAACAACCTTGATTTTGGCACACACCACGCCTTCACATTCATCTTAAAAAATCTGTACACTCATATCTCATTCGAGATATATATTCCTAGATTTCAATATTATTACCATTACTAATATCAATAATAACTTGACAAACGTTCAAAGTACAACAATTTTTTTGTTCTTAAACCCACACATTCTGTATTTTCTTCGCAGACCATGTAGTGCATACTCGTTTGTACGTTCCTACCACAACAATTCGTTTTTCAAATTTGCTATTCCTTAGAATAAAAAAAGTGTTACTTCTTGTGTTATTCATTGTACCAAGAACAAAAGCAACGAAATAAAATAATGCGTTGTTATCTTTTATTTACTGCCGCACAATGCGAGAATGATATGTTATTCGTTTTTCATTGTAAGTAAAATAAAAGAATAACTTGTTAGTCGTCAATCAATGAGTGTCGAAAAGAGAATAATTTTTTATTCATAATTTTTTCTGTGTTGAATAATGAATAATTTTTTTAATTTATCATCTTTTATTTCCTGAATAAGAATATTGCCAACCCCACACCAGGTATACTCTATCCGTTATTGCAACCTGGAAAAAAACTGGAATAAAATTCATTCTAAAATAGATACTAGGATATTCTTGTACAGAGCAGGCCTGAGAGCCGACCCCAAATAGATATGGGAAAAGGCCGGCCAGTGATGATAATATTCTTGTACAGACTGATGTGTCTGGGAACAATGTTTTGTTCTATATATTAATATAAGTAATGTGATTCACAAAGTTGATTGCTCTAATGAAGATCCATCAAATACAGATCGGTATTCTGAGAAACGTGGTGACCAGTTGAATGGAAGTCCGATATCTGATATGCGAGACAATACCTTAGGGGGGTCATGAGAATAATTTTTAATCGTAGCTCAGCGTCCGGAGTTGTCACAGGTTAACTCTTTTTTCTTTTCAATCTCTTGAACTTAGTCACAATACGGTCTTTTTACTTACTCCATGTTGTATCTTCTTACCCTTTGTGAACGGACAGTTATTGTATATGTCGGGAATTGTACGGACAGGTATTGCATCTTTGTCATGATGGGGAGGCACCTATCGCCATTAGAAAGAAGTGGCGTGATCTACTATCTGCATCTCATTTCTACCACATACTCATCCACATTCATTAAAATTACTGTTCGTTAAAACGCTATCAACATTCTGTTTCCCTGTACCATTTACTAGTTTGTTTGTCAATCTTATCAGCAGTTGTGTATCCACCATTTAATGATTTTGTATCCAGTATATTTCAAGTTCTCATCACCATCTAAGTACCAGCGCATTTTCAACGCATAGTCTGTTTTTCTACATACCTCCATAGATTCATTTCCGTTTGTTCCAATATTAATAGTATTATTCTGCCTTCTTAACTAAGTCACGTATGTAGCATAATTTAATGACTTTTTCTCCAAACTGCTATATGACAAAGCCTATTCCGGAGCGTGAACATAGTCGGATATCCTCTCTTTGTGCCTTAGAGGAAATTAATTTTTCATCTAGCACATGAGGTTGATGAGAAATTTCGTTTTTTATGTCGTCATACAAAATTGGTTTAAATTCAAAACATTAGGAGAAAGTAGTTGAATTCAATATTTATTTGGCTTAACTTCGAGATGTCTGTTTCTTTAAAAGTAATATGCAACAAATTTATAGATATGTCCGTTTTTAATAATTTTCCTATAGTCAGGGAGTCAAAACTGTAAAAATATTTATGTAGTACAAGAATTGAGAAAAGAAACGAAAACCCTTTTAGTGTCTAGACCGCAATACTAACACCGTTTCGCAACCGCATGTTCCACATGTTCATATGTTATCTCAAAGACATAGTCCTGGGACCCGTTCGTTCTTCCTCCCTCGCGGTGAATCACAGCAGAGTCATTCAGCACCCTTCGCGTAATGAAAATCTTGAGAGCGAACGGAAAACTTAGAGGGCTTTCCATTATGCGTCGTAGAGTACGCACACGAACGCACCAACAAGCCATCGCCAAACACTGCCCGTACCTACCAGCCTAGCGGCGGTTTCTTTTGAGCGCTCCGATTACTCGCCAAGTATCCTTGCGCGTGCATGCGCGCAACTCGTAATTAGCTGTGACTGCGGGACCGAGGATGAAGGGAAAAAGATTCATAGAAGGGAAGAAGGGTGAAGGGGAAATACGGGATAGCAAGGTCTGAGTTGTCACCTATCCAATTCATATTCGGTTTCCCCTCCATGCATTCGTAATAGTTCTAGGTATTCGACTAGGTTCCGGGATTCTGGCCTCTCTGGATGTAAATAAATGCGTATCTCAAATTACCCGTCGATTGAATCATGATTTTTGCACATTATTCTATGCGTGTACAACTCACATGATTTCGAGTATTTGATTACGTTCAATGGTGTAAATAATTTCAATTGCCAGCAGGGAACATAACTAAAAGCGATGACGTATGTAAACGAAAGAAAATATTTTAAAAAGTACCTCACAAATCAGTTGGGACTTTCACCATATCAGTCATTTAAGACATAATACCCTCTTCTTTTTGAACATCGTACCCTCAAAAAGAGTTCAAGACTTAAAAATTTACCAAAATGACCAAAAACGATTAAAAAAGATTTTTTTTAATGGTACAAAGTACATAAAACACTTCAGTGAACAATACATATACGTTAACGGACAGGATGTTTTACCTTTAAGATAAATTCTGGCTCGCATATTTCTTTCCTTACTGAGATCTTCAGTAAAATAAATTTCAGTATTTTCTTCACTTCGAAAAATATAATGAAAGTGCAACAGTTCAATTAATTACAGGTAACTTCATAAAAGAATGTGGCAACTTCTGAGAAAACTTTTGTTCTGAAGGGAAGAAAAAACTCTTTGAATACAGGTACATTTTTACAAGAAATTGCACAATATCGTAATTAATTTCTTACAAAATGTTCAGAAGTCAGTGTTTTTTTCTGATTTATTGCTTCTCAGGGGGATTACGTAGCGAAGCGCAGTGGTAAAGTAGAACAGTAGTTAAGATCCGATTCTGTGGAATTCGGTCACATGGCAACCGCGGAAAAGGAAAATAGTCTTCAAAATGATCGCAAAAAGGCACAAACCAAAACAAAAAGGTTTTAAACAATGTTTATTTGCAGAAAGGGATCTACAAATTACCCCAGCCAATAAAGGTTTTGAATGGAAAAAAATTAAGAAAAAGCTAAATTTTCCCCGCACTGATAGTTCACTATCCAAGGATCATTTTCAAAAAGTCCCTGGAACTAACCCCCTCCCCACTCAAAAGTGCAAAATGTGAACATTAACGGAAAACTCATTATCTCTGTTACTAGTGATCGGATTGAGCTCATATATTTTTTGTTTATCATTTAATAAGTCATGATATTAATTATCTTCAATTTTTGCGACAGGACATAAAGAGTTTTCCAGCAATTATATAAAATACAAACAAATATTATGCAAAAACTTTTGGTTTTTGTGGAATATGTTTTTCAACTGCATGCAAAAAAAATATGTAAAAAAGTTACAGAATATTTTTTTAAATATATAAATACAAAGTTATTTATGTGAGATATTGACATCGGGGCAGTGATGAAAGTAAGATGATGAAGCATGCGTGCCCCAACAATACCAGAATAGCAGATAATTTGTTGGTGTTTTCTTATGATTTACAATATTTAAGATTAATTAATTATGATTATTAATATTATGATTATTAAATATGGATCCAAAAGCAGGTACTTTTGCACTTTTGAGGGAAGTTGGGTTGGGGGGGGGGAGTCCAAGAGGATTTTTAGAGGCTNTGAGTTGTGGTCTGTCAGTGGGAAAAACTTCGTCTTTAACTTAGTCTTTTCCCAAAATGGATGTTTCTGAAACTTTTAAAAGGCATGATAATCCTCGCGTGTCTTTCAATATTGAATGAAGTATTGTATTGAGTATGTGTGAAGGAGCTTCGCCGTCAGATCAGTTGCATCTGCGCTGAATCGTTGAATTTTTAATTCTAACTTAACAATTTAATCTACCGCTTTACATTTTCTTTTGGTATCGTACAATATCGCCACAGAGAAGAATAAGGAAAGGATAATCTGCAAAGAGAGTAATCCACCCCAGGATTCTCTAGATGTAAGTGTATTATCTAAGAGTATAACAAGAATGTCCACAATATTTGGAACCTCGAGGTAGGTCAGAGGAATTTTGCAGCTACATTTACAGTACTAATAAATGCAGATATTGAACGAAGACCCGGCAGAAGCCTTCCAATACATAACAAATCTACGTAGAGAGGTATCCTGTTCATTTGTAGGTCTCATTACGCGTTGTGTGGATTCATCGAACGACTAAACACAAGAGGAAGCCTTTCCTGGAAACATAGGATCTGTCTTGTGGGACAATATCCAGGAACGGAGATGCTCTTGTGAGCTTCATAGAATTCTGTAATTAACTTGTAACTGAGACAGAGATGAGTTGTTCGCCGTGGAACAATGGATTATGATGCGTCAAGGGATTCGTGGAATACATGAGAAGATCCTCACATTGACTTGAGGGGTATCATACCGTAAGGGCTAGTTTCCCTCCACAACTTCGATATGGCACGTACATTTAAAAGTTTCGAATACTGGATATCGCTTTTTAATTTTTGTTTTTACCACTAGCCAAGAAATTCATGTTGCCCGGTCATTTTGGTCTTTAAAAAGCAAAGTTGTACTTTTTATTGAATTCTACACTCTGTAATTTAAAGAATTAATACAACTAGTGTTAAGTTAATAAGCTTACTGAAAGTGCACCAGCACATAAAACTGAAAGTCCCGGGTACGATCTCCGGTCCTGTCTTCGATTTTCATTCGATATGCATCATTAATAAGATTTTATTATACCTCCGGAAAAAGTTGAAACTAATAAAAAATCTGATTTTGTTATATCAGCTCACGTATCACTAATCCTCTCTAGTGGACCCATCAGTAAGTTGCTACTTTCGAAACTTTTGATTACTTCACTTAATCGAGTCGAATCTATTGAGTTATTTGTTTGGTGGTACACACATTTTGTCGATGGTCATTTTATTCATGTAGATATACGGGAATTTTATTCTAACATAGGAAAACTGTTCTCAACTAAGTCTTTCGGCTAACTCACGGAAGAATTTTCAGATGGAAACCAAAATTGCGCTCTGTCTTTGCGAGCAAAACTGAAGAAAGAGTTTCTGGGAAGTTCATGACATCTACAAGTGTATTTAGAGATCTGGAACGTAACTAGAGTCATGGAGGATTCTAATTCCTTTCATATGATACGACGATCCTCTATTCTCTCTCTTCTCTATCGACCCCACCCTTTAAGAATCTTGGATCCGTTGGAATCCATTGGATCCAGTTTCGATCCACCACTCATTTGAGTACACATAGGAGGCACATGTAGATAGTTTAAATTTCACGCCACACAACGAATCAATTTAGTTCACACTCAGTTCATTAAAGAATTCTAAATCAATGTCCACTCCAGTAAATTTTCGTGTAGATTAATTTCATAGTATCTGAGCTAAAAATATTTTGCGTTTTCATGGGTTAATATTTGAGGCGGTATTTACTTCAACTTAAAATTACATTACTTTTATTTTTCTCAAAAATTATTTCCATCGAAACAATGATATTTAAGGTAAATTTAAATAAATAGATGAGAAATTTCCTGACCTAAAATGATGGAAAATGAAGGAAAAATTATACTTGGGGTACATTCGGACACTTTTCAGGGGGCACATGTGAAAAAGTATTTATTTCAGCTTAATAAATAATGTACAAAATTTTAGCTTGGTAACTGACATAATGTTGTTCGAAACATCGATAGCCTTTTAGTGACAAGATTTCTTGCCGTTTGTGTTTTACTTCATATTTAAGAGGTAAAACTGAGAAAGATATCGTCAAACCGAGCAATAATTATTTACTTACTTCTTTTTGTAGCAACATGTAACTTAAGCTTCACCCAACCAAATTAATTTTAACCTAATAAACTAAGTTCTACAATATATAAAAAGTATTATAATACTTGTGAATAATCTCGACTCACACATCAGCTAGGATACAACAATGTTCTGTTGACAAACTGGAAATATTTACTTGACCTTCCTGAAAAATATCATGATTCAGAGATATATGCAAATAAGAAAAAGAACGTAAAAACATAAGCCGATGTTGTTTTTAGTAGTTGTCCAATCCTTCCTAAATACTTTCTTGAATCACTTCGTAAGAATGCATGAGAAATGTTAACATGATTTTCTGTCTTTGTTAAGCATTGTGTTTCTGTATTTCGTTTTCTGCAATCAATGCACTTTTTGGATTATCAGAAAGATGTTTGTACTCGATTTGGTTTTTCTTTAATGATCCAATTTGTATAGTAACATTGTGGAAAACTCAGCCTAATTACCTTTAAAATAATTTAGTATTTGGTGAAATAAAATGTTCGACGTTGGGGATAGTTTTGATTTTGTGAAATGGCGTCCAACAGGGTAAAGAGGCCAGGATCATGATGGGGCGAAGTAGTGAGGTAACGAGGCAAAGTGGCCAGGGCCTCCCACCGCTTCTGAAGTTGAATTATTTGCTTATTTCAATATAATTTAGATGTATGTACTGTAGACTTATAATTTTTATTGATTTATCTGTATTTAAAAAATCAAAAGTATTATTTATAACAAGTTTCAATTTCTTTTAATCTTAAAATTTGAATTCTTGTGAAGTTAAATACATTTACAAACTCATAAAAGACTTTAAAAATTTGATTTCTTTCTTATCGTCTTATGAGATGTTTTTTTATGCAATTTAGATTTGAGATAAAACGAAAGGAAATAAAACAAAATAATAACAGAGCAAGATGGGCGTGCTACTCGCTATCATGTAGGCCGTGAATTTCCTTAATACGTTCTGCGGGTTTGGGCTCCATCAACGCATTGGGACACCATTTACACATTTTTTTTGCATTTTATTGAAGTATATTTTATTTTTAAGAATAATTATGTAATTCGAGTTTCTAAGAAAATAGCAGTTACTTTTTGCCTAAAAAGAACATTGCTTTATATTCATAATTATATACGCAACATTAACATTGTAATTTATAATGTATTATAATGTGATTTATAATGATTAATGCCAAAAATATAGTTTGAGTTAGGAATGTATACGTATTTATCATTTCAAGTTTTCCTGTTTACTTTACCCCGTACTATGGGGCAAAGTGGCCGCTTTGCACAGGTTGAAAAAAATCAAGAAGTTTTAAAATACCTTTGAAGATATTGTTGATTTATTGATGTATGCTGATTCTACACAAAAATTTTCCACATATTAAATACTTTTTGTAATTTACATTACAAAAATAAAAAAATAAGAAGTAATAATCGGCCTCATATTTCCCCCTCACCCCTACCAGTCACATGTATCATACACTCGATTCGCTTATTCCTTGGTCGATCACACTCCTTCATCTTTACCTACGATGCAAATGGCGTACATTTGAAAACATGAATGTAATGATCTTATGATATTTTATGAGTTTTTCTCATAAAAGTGACGTGAGAATTTTTTCTTTCCGTTTTTTCAGGACTTACTTACAAGTATGTTGCTGGGTTCATGACACCAAACCTGTTGTATCTAATGTGTGGATTTAGAAGGCAACTCGTTTGATTGCTGTGAAACGTAAAGTTGTCGAGGTGACATGTTTCTGATGAAGTTAATGGAAACCCCAGCAGGAAGCTTCTGTTTTGTGGAGCCCATAATGAAAATATCTCTCCAGCTCGCAGCGAGTATTGAGCAAACAAGCTGCGAAACAGCGGTCGGGATTTACTGAATTTTAAAATATATAGTAGTAGTGCTTATTATCTGAAGTTAATCTTAACATTCTTTTGTAGAGGTGTTTGAAGATCAAACGCAAATTAATTTTTCCCCTGACTATCCTCAAGTACTGTGGTTAACCTGATGGAATAATTCCTTGTTGCATCCGAGTTTCGATGAGTTTCGTGTTCGCCTTACGCAGTTTTCAACTACATTTCTCACAATCAATATTATTATTTTATTATTATTGCTGATGGATATGAGGTACGAGATAAAAATTTATTTTGAGAAAAGTCCGTATGAATGTAATAAATTATTAATAAGATATTTCTACAAAAAATATGGCACAATCCGAAGCAGATTGGTTAAAGTACCGTTGTAACGAAAATAAGTTCCTGACCTCGTGTTTAATAAATGATAACTTCAAAGTATAAATTATGTATATACTTAAAATTAAATCAATAGTGTAAATGTGAGAATCCATAAAATGATTTCACACCTGTATTCACTTCACAGAAAAATTATGTAACATTAAATTGACAAAAATTGGCTTAAAATTAAATCTAAAACAATGAATTACATTAATTTTTTTTTCAATATTAATAATTTGAAAGAGAATGGAACGAAATGAAGACTCATTTTCTTCGAAAAAAAGCTTTACAGTTGTGCGTTATAATATTTCTACGAGTACATAAGATAAATTTAATTCCAAATATTCACATTAATGGCTTATCTCTAAAGAACAATAGTCTTTTCGGTGTTTTTTTCTTTTTCAAAAATATCAAAATACTTCTTTCATTATCGACGGATTAGTTCAGTGTGGTTTTGACCGACGTGTACAAACTTTGAGGGCCTATCCCTGAGAGGATAAGAAACAAGAAAAGGTTTTTAAACATGTATTCGAAAGGGTATGGTTTCCTCCCCAGAGGGTGGAAGTGTTTCCTATGACCGTAACGCATCCTCCTTCCATTGCTTATTGTATTAGATTGGCTTCATCGGTAACAACTTGTCCGCTCCGATTATCTTGCTGGCTCACTGTGTAGTGGATGTGATACAGCGCTGTTGACGATGGTGAGGTATTTGAATCGAGAGCTCGCGGACATGGTGTTTGCATACAGAAAGGCAAAGGACAACGGTGACTGGCTGTATAGCTGTACTGTGAAACTTATCCCAGGCAGATAAGAACCCCAGTATTTAATATTTGGCCGTGACCACTTCCAATACTTCATGTAACGGTGGCCGCATGACACAGTGTAACTGCACTGCATTCTCTGTAAGAAAATATGAATTAATTAAGTGGCCTATCGCATGGACCCCATGAAGTTCATTAGACCGTTTCTGTTCGTTATACTCTCAGAGATCGACTCCTAAAATTTGAACTCATTGGTCAAAATTACCCAGTGTAACATTACTTCAATATTTTAATTACATTTCATCAATTTTTAGCATGAATAGAACAATTAAAAGACTAACCTATACGTTTATCAATAAAATGAGAGTACAAATAAACATATTTAAATAAAATGGTAATAATAAATATTTTAACAAAATGAGAATGAAATTTTACCCATTGCCAAAGACGACTAAATCATTCAGGTTCCATCCGATTGTTAATCATTAAAATGACTGTGTAAGTAACATCATGATGTAACTTGTTAAGAAAAGAAAATTTCATCCTTCATCGACAGCAAAAATTTAACATATCACGTTTCCTCTTCTCTCCATAACTAATTCCATTTTACCGAAGACGCAAATGAGACAATTCCTCCCTCAAAGCATAAGATGAAGTCCTGTCTGGAGCTGAGAGGCAGGCAGAGGGATGGAGAGTCTAAGGCGCCAAGGGGTTGAATGCAGCCGCCAGAGGGACGCTGCTGGATGCGCCCCTTGTGTTAATATTATAATAGCCGGCAGCAGCTAATGCAGGAGTAATCACGGTGCCACTCCCACTGCGATCGCTTGGAGCGTGGGTGGAAGTGCTTGCGTTCCCACTACGAAGAGGGTGGGGGAGAAGACACACAGATGGTGCTGGAACCGAAATCAAGATGTACATTTCGTTAGAATATATGTATCACTCGACCTTATATGAACACCACACTATATTTTTGTGAATGATTTAAAGAAACGACGATTCAACCGTGTTTGGGATATTCGTCAGATGTAAGAACATAGCAACATAACAAAAATATGAAACAACGTTAATATTACAACAGAACACGATGGTTAATATTTATATGGTATTAAAAATCAGAAACCATGCACATAAGTTATAAAATATTACTGTAAAAACTCGAAAGTTTTTCTGTGTCTGCATGTAAATTTAAATTGCTAATACAATTTTTTATAAATACCATATCTGATGTATAAAGGTTTTATAATTTATTTCTTTGTTTCGTTTCTAGTCATTTGTTTTTAAATGTTTAACTTACGTCCCAGTAGAGAAAATCTAGCAGTTTTACTTTAACCGACCTGTAACGATAAATGTTATTTATTTGCGGAATAAACATGCGCATTCGGAGTGAAAATGTATTCGTAAAGTATATGTCTCAGAAGAATATGTAAATAAAATTTACACGCCGTATACGATCCATGAAACGTTTATAACTTTCCTAATAACATAATACGATACCCCATCTCGTAAATTCAGCAAAGTTTACCCCCCTCTCTGTATCTCAATTATATCTTGGATATCCATTCTTGGTGGTTGGCTTGTATCAGTTTAGTATCGATTCATTATAAACATTCCCTGGAAATGCTACTTGAAATCTACAAATATAAAATACCTCCGAAACAGATACTCGTCACGCTTAATAAATCGTTGCAAGAACCGCGTGCTCAAAGAGGCACCTGTGTTACATGTAAAGCAACAAATATTGACTGCAAACCCGGATTAAAGTTCTACAAACTTTCCGGTAACATTACTAAAGGTATTACATTATGAATAATGTTGAAATCAAGATAATGTTGCAATGCTTACTTGGCCGTCAGGGGTGTCATGACGAATTCAGCAGTGCCGGAGTTGTGAATAGTTCCCAAAAAGGGGGTTCTGCGCCTCCCCTCACCCCGGAAAATTTTAAAAAATTGATGTGCTAATTTGTATATTCTAACGCCTTCGTGAGTCGATTTTAGGTATTAGAACTTCACAATATCTGTAGTCTATAAAAATATATATTTATACTTGGGCCTCTATTTTTTCTAAACTTATACTTTATTTAAATTGTGATTATTCATCTTGGGTCATGTCTCTTACTGTATTCAACTTGGAAGTTGTTTCTCAAATTCATTTTCTTTTAACGTCACTTAAAATAAACTCTTATGTAGATATATAAATAGAAAAAGAAACATATTCCGAAAACCAGTGCCGAAACGGCCTTCCAGCACCATGATACCACTGTTGGCACGCATCTCATCAGTTAAATTGTGACAAAGACTCCATACTTTCTCGACAAAATTGTATAATTAGCTTGCATTGTAACAGTAGTATGACAATACTGCATATGACTGTGTTTATAACTATCCAGGATTGTGATGAATAAAGATGAAGGAGTTTGCCCCAAATATCAGTTTAAGTCCAATAACACAAACTATAATACACAGATTCAATGTTACAATAAATAGTCCAGGAACCAGGTAGGTCCGACCTTGCAAAAGGTCACGTATTATGCGTAGAAATAGGTAAAACACACAACAAAATTGATAAATATTGTCATCTAAAATAAGAGGAAAATGTGAAAATTAAAATTTTTAAAAAAATTCACATTTTTAAATTTCTTGTATCTCAGAAACTGTCTGACAAAAAAATGTTGGAAATTAAATAATCTGTCTTTTTTATAATAACTATTTTGGTTGTAACTCAAAACGGAAACGAAATAATAGTTAAAAAGTCAAATCCACCGCCATTTTTTCAAGATAGCGGCAAATCTTGGAGGTCGAAAGCTCAATGTTAAGATTAGAACGTCCATCTCAAGAAGTGTGCCAAAAAATAAACTTTCCGTGACCTTTTGCAAGGTCGACCTATATAAAAATTTCCTGGTTCCTGGACTAAATTCCCAGAGTAGGGTAATTATTTAGCCCTCCTATTTTGCAGTATAATTTATGTATACGTTCATGAATGCATATAGGTATTTTTATTTATGTATATATTGTTTTATATGTACATATGATTATTATGTATTTATTGAGGGTGGTAAGGTGGAAGAGTAGACCTGATGGTATGAGCCTAATCACAAATAAATCAGTTATTATTATTTGTTATTAACAATTAAAACGACCCTATTTTTAAGCACAGACGTATATTTACTCTAAAACTCAAATATTTATTTGGGATTTTAGAGTAAATATATGTCTGTTCTTAAAAAATTGGGTCGTTTTATTTGTTGTCAAATATATATTACTTTTTATTTGTTATTATTACCCCAGTTTTATCCCAAAAATACACAAATAAATAGATATGTAGAAGATATTATACTTCTACATATTATCATGCCCAGAACATTATAACTCCAAGATATAAACACGCAAACGCCATTCTGTGTTTACATCGCAAGACAGATGAACGTTGTTTATTCCAAACATCCCGCATGCAAGGCTACATGTTTGACAAATGAACATTTGTTGATAAACTATAAAAGCTCCATGAATCAATGTGCGCATACGACCATGTGCGTATCCCTAAATGGACACATTCAACGAATCGTGAATGTTATTAGGAAAGTTCCAGAAAGCTAACAAAGGATTTTTCCCAACAATTGGAAAATAACGAAGGTGAAATAATTCTGTTGATCGGGGCTAGAATTCAGTAAGCCTTAAGCGATCGCACGGGAAGGATCTCTGGCAAGACGCTCCCGCTCCGATCGCAATGATCCGCTGCGCCGAAACGTTCACGACGAAGACAGCTGGGACGACGCTCCCGCTCTGACAGCTCCGACCGCTGCGCCGAAACGTCAACGACAAGTTCACGGATTACTGAGTTGAAGTTTCCCTCAACGTCCGAACTAGGAATTCCGTCCAGAGACTGAGTCTGTGAAGTGATACTTCAAGTTTTACAACTCCGAGTCGTGAGTTACAGTTAAAAACATTGTACTTTTTCAGGATTCAGCTGACGATTATTCTGACGTGCCCCTTCTGTCGTTGGCACCAAGATAGTTTAATTACGTTACTTGTTACATGTTACTTATTTTCATTAGAAATAAATCTTGTCCTGTTTCCTGAAACTCTTTGCATATTTATTTTGAAAGGGGATCTTTCGTTGTGGAGCATTTTCAGTATTGAATCTGTGTAGCAACACGAAATACCATCTCCCCCAACAAAATAAATAAACAGAATTATATACAATCAAGTTTGAGGCTGGTAAGTAGCAAGTTGAATGAAGGGAAATCAGATGTTCAAGTGATCATTAGTGCGTTTTCACTAACATAGTTTCATGAAAATTCTATTTCAAAATTTTCGCAAATTTTAAAATCTGATACATCGAATACTCTATTAATCATGTACAATGAATACTATAAATGACTCAAATCCCATCAAAGATTTTGGAGATATTTACTGTTAAAACGACAACAGAAATACAAAATTACAAAAAAACGTAATATCTGACTGCATATTTGCTGTCATCACAACTAGCAAAAAGAGATTACAATGAAATTCTCTATGGAGCTTGACCATGTTCATACGGTTGTGAGTTCTAAGTTTAACCAAAGTCAAAACACCTCTAAGGAAGTTATTTAACAAACTAGGGGAAATTGAGCAATATCTCAAAGTATGCAAAAAATTACAATTACTTAACTCAGTTAGTTGATTGATGTATACAATGTGCTGAACATCTAATAAATCCCACAGCTAGGTATCCAATGTTAAATGCACTTGCCTCGGAGAGCAGAGAAGCAATAAAAGAATACAAATAAGAAATGATAGAATTTTCACTATACAAACTACTGAATTTATTTTTGAATTGAATTTCTTGGCTGATGTGGAAATCCTGTCGTGCGCGTTTTGTGCCCAGAGCCACTCGGAAAACCATTGAAGAAGTAGTGGTGCGTCACTGTCGGAATCAGAACCTTCCTTACACCGTGATGCTCCAAGATGTAGGTGTTTCAATCACCCATCGGGATAAAAGATGAAAATGTCTAGAAAATTCGTTATTACAAAGTCTAAATACATGTGAAAAATAACACACAGACTCGAAGCGGAGATCGAAGTGCACACAACGAGAACACTGGAGCGAGTCTTTGACTGGCGTGTGAGAACATCACACCGACTCGACAGTTGTTCCTTCATCTATTGAGAGCTTTGAACGAGTGATGAGTGTAGTTTCCGTCGCCTATGAGATAAGCTCATTGACATAGTGGAATGAGAAGCTTCTAGAAGGGGTGTGTTCACATTTTTCACTCCCTTAGGACCGTTCAATTCATGCTGATTACAAAGTTCATCATATTATGAACAATAAAAATGCCATTTAAGGGATTTCTTTCTAGTTACATCTTTCTCTCATTTTACAATACTGCCATTTGTTACTAGATCGGAATAAGGATATTTTTGTATTCCTCTATTCTGTATTAAATATGTGACACACGTGATCGTTTTTTATATTGATTCTGTTAAAAATTGGCTTCTCCGGTGGCTCAGGGGTAGCATGCTTACCTACCACAAAGTCACTCCGGGTCCAATGAAGTAACTTTTCACTTCAACGACCCAGTTTATATAGCTGTGACTACTAAAACGCGAACCCTCCTCATATTCGTAGTATCGTTCCCACTATTCCTATATTCCTAGTATCACGTACTCTTACCATTACTAACTCCTCCAACTAACACCTCGCCTAGTTGTTGGTAAATCCAGCTAGCCGGCAAACGTACTAACAATAATCCCTACCACTACCTCCCCATGTAGGTAAGCTTTAATACCACGCTACATTTCCCACGAGTTAGAAATTATTTATTTAAAAACCGTCCTATAAGAACCCATACGACTTCAATATTATTCAAATATTAGCCCCGCAAAGTTCAAATTTTATTAGACTAGTTTCTAGATAATAGTTCATTCCTTCGTTTTAAAAATTTCATAAGCATTGAAAACCAGTCACCAGGTCGTTCAAAGTAATTTAATCCGACCAAAGTGAAACTCACATCCATCAACCATTACGCGCCTGCAAGCATGCGGTCGCTACCACCGGCGACAAATGACGAACGGCACCCGCCCCTCCCCGCCCCTCCCCACCCCTCCCCGCCCCCCAACACACCAGGAGTAGAACAATGCTTCTGCGGCGCGTGTGCCTGTGACTCAGCTAAGTACGCGCCTTCCGCTCGCGTTTTGAGAGGCGTACTCGTCGTGGGCAGGCATGAAGAAGAAAGGAAGGAAACGGGCGGGGAAGTGTGCCAGCCAGACGGGGAAGGAAGGCAGGAACGCTACCCCATTGCTATACGGTGCACACCGCACCAGGAGCCCTTAGGACAGGAAGGAGACTCGTAAGTTAGAGTGAGGGAAGGGAGGGATGAAGAGAATGATGAAACGATGGTGAGAAAGAGGGATGACAGTTGGTAGTACTGCAAAGTTTCCTTTGCAATATGTCGAAATTTATTGCTGGATTGAATATTTTGTTTCATTACACAGCTTACACGTGTTGAGGTTGAACCTATCGTCGGTCCAGAGGAGATAGCTATTTATCTCAAAACACTGTTGAGGTTTCAGTAAAGTTGGATTCAGAATAAAACTTACATCGATCTACCGAGCTTACTTGGAAATAATACTAATGCTTTATGAGATTTGTAAAGAAAAATTACTACAAAGTGAATTTGGAATGTTATTAAACTATTAATTTTTTCCATTTTTAATGTTTAGTTTTTCCATCAGTAAGGTTTCCCTGACGATATGTGATTGTATCAAATGGGTAAAGTATTTTTAAATTGTAAATAATTCAATGTGAGAGGTCATCTATTTGAAGCTGTTAAAATTGTTTGAAACTATTCTGGATCTCTCTCTCATAAATTTGTTTTCACGTTTTCTTCTATGAAGCTACCAATTGAAGTAATTCCTTAGGCAATAAATGGTGTCTAAATTACTCGCAAATCGTGTTATACTACACAATGACGTTAAATTAAATTTTAAAACATTATTTCATTGAAGCTGGTAAGGTATCTTAGTGGTGAAGTGACTTACCTTTGCTGTATCTAGATAGTCAAGTATTCTCACTTCGTTCCTCCACAGATTCCTCGATCTTCCCTTTGTGTAATGAGGAAGACAGCACCAAGAACAATAAATGAAAAGTGTAGACTAAGGGAAAGAAATGAAAAATTTTTCCTGGGAAATCTGCAAAGAGTTGAGAAGAAGTGAAATCTGCCTGACAAATACTGTTTCTTCGATACATGTTCTAAAGAAATATGGGCAAGTTGTTATAAAAAAATATAAAAATATATTTTTTTAAATTTCTCGAACACCTGGCTTAGGTATAACTGAAAGTGTCCGCTGGCCTGGAACATATTTTATTTAACTGAGACCTGGAACATACTTCACTATCTTTGCTGTGAACACGAACTAGAGAAGTTCAGAGAGAAATTCATTTATTTCTCTTAAAGTAGGTACCTTAGATTCGTCTTAGTAAGTCTCAGATAGAGAGAAAGATTGTCTCCCTGTAACCCTCAGGCGTCAATCGAATGAATAGCTTTTCATCCATTCACATTAGCAAGAAGTGCACTAGCAGAGCAATGAATAGCCGGAGCTGCGACGTGCGGTGACAGGGGTTGGCGCTTTGCTAGTTCTGACTTCCGTTGAAAGAGGGTGGCGGTGTACACCAGAACCATCTCCCTCTAATACTTCATCTTTTCACAATGAAAGAGACGTCTTCCTATTACTCTCCCTCTCCATTTGTTTGCTTCGTCAGATGTTAGATGTTCAGTTGTCGTCACCTCAGCTGCTAACATGAAAGTACTTAATGCTTCGAGGCGTAATTGCACGCACTCATTGAACAATTACTGGTTTTTAATTGAAATACTGTTAAAAATTAAATAATTTGGTAATACACATCAAATATACATAAGTTCGATGTTGAGAGGTTTTCTTACAATAACTATCCATACTTACCCACGATTTAAAAAATACCACGTCATTATCTTCAATTGCATCTATTCCTTTATAGTATGTATCTGTTAAATACTTCCTATGCTCTAACTACATATCATTAATCTTACAAATTATAAAAAGATATATAAACTCGTAACAGTGTCTGAAAGCTTATAAAGGATTTTAAATAGAATAATTCTTATCCCGACTGTTAAGTTTCAGTACCTTGAACAACATTTTTAACGTTAGAGCACTTTCATTTGGTTGTATTCTTAAATCATAATAAATGAAAATAATGAGAGTATTATTGAAAAAGTATTGTACTGAAAATAGATAAGTGCTTCAATAAATTTAAAAAGACAATATTTCCTGCTTCTATTCACACTGCCTTTCATTCTTCTTCCTAATATTTCCACGTACATTACATATATAATAAATTATATAATTTGCCTTACCACAATGTTGTAAGTTTATTTTGAAAAAGGAAATTTCGTGATATATAGTCAACTATTTTGACACTCTTCCATTTATCCTGGGGTATCCAGTCTTCCCATCCACTCGGTCCACCAATGTTAATTTCGTCGTGTTCATTAAAAGTGTATAATATGCAAATATGTTGTGTAAACAAAGCATCACAACAGTTCAGGAAGTACTTAACTATGAATAAAGAAAATTATGCCTCGTTCCCGTAATGAATACACTCATACATTGACTTACGGGTCGTTCAAGAATAATGTGCCGCTTCTTGGGGACGGGGTTATTGATGTCGTTACAGTGCGTTGCGGCGGGGGAGGCGGATCTTAACCTTCGTGTTACGTTACGCGAAATTGTATTGGGCACATTTTAACATTCTAGTTATCCTCTGTAACCTGCGATGTAACATAGCGATGAGAAAGAACTCATGATGTATCAAAATCTGTTTCCAAGGCTATCGTAACGTATTTATTGCGGAAGCTAGCATTACGTAAAAGGTATCGTTTAGGATGCGATATAGAGAAGTGGTGGAGCTAAAAATTGTCATTTTTGCGTTTCGTAAGTCATTCCGTATATGAGAAAGTATCGGAAATGTTTTCAATGTAGTAGTTCTTCTGTATTGTTGTTCGTGACGAAAGAAATTGCTTCCCTTACAAGCTTATTTTTTCTATAAGGTTTCTTTCAAAAAGAGATACGATTTTCCTTACAAACGCACTCTATAATGGATATTGACTAAACAAATGCAATGAGTACTTAATCTCTCACTGACAGTGACATGTGACCCTCTGATTCTGAAAGTGTTTGAGGACATTCGTCACCCATGGAATGACAGGACGGAAACAACGTTGTCAACCTCTCGCAAATAATACAATAATTTTCATTTAAAACACTTGCGAGAAATTAGTTTCCGAAAAGAAGAACCTTTCTTCATTCTTTATTATTACTACTTAATATTTTTATTAAAATTTGATAAATATTCTGAAGAAATTATGACAAGTACCTAGATAACTTTATTTGTTCTTCTTTTCGTGGGGTAAATGTCGGTGTTGTACTATAGAGTTCAATTCGTCATTTGATCGGAATTGTTGAGATGGTCCATGACTTTCTTCCGGAGAGTGAAATAATATCGTCCTCCACGTAGTAATGCACATTTTTGCTTCTTTGACAATAAATTATTTGTTTATTTACATAAATAAAGTGGAAAAGACTTCATATTTCCTCTACATTTGTATAATAATTACGGGGTTCTCAAAGGCGACCACTAGTATTAGCTTTTTGAGACGTTATAGTAAATGACTCACTGTTACAGTAAACTCACTCAAATGACCAATTTTATAATTAAAACCTCAAATTATATACTCATTCCATGAGAGTGCCACCGGAACTTTTAAGAAATTACGTCTTTTTTCTCTGGTTGAGGTATTGCTTTTCCTTTAGCTTCAGAATAAAGTCTGTTCTGTTAAAACTTGCCTGAGTTATCACTTTATACTGCATGATCAATGGTTTTACAACGTGCGGTTACACTGCTTGGTGAAGGTTACCGAATTGGGTGTAGGGTGACTCTCTCGCATCCCTCGCTGGGCAATAAGTGACAATGACACAAATTCTTCAACACGTCTATGCCACGTTATTTAGTCAATATAGCACAACGGAGAGGCGTTTATAAGAGGCANTAGTCAATATAGCACAACGGAGAGGCGTTTATAAGAGGCAATGATACGAAAACTTCAAGAAAGGGAAAAAGAAGAATGACGGATGATATGTCACCGACACACTATCGCTTCCCGACCTGACCGCACCTGACATGACCTGCACAGCACTGTCGCAGTGTTAATTGTGAACGAAGAAAAATAGTCAATATGTACTCGACATCTTTATGTTACGATCGCATCTATAATTCTGTGGAATGCAGAAGTAGATTACATGGTAGAAACAATGTAAGACACTTAACGTTTCTATAGAATCTTTACCATAAATGTAAAATATAGCTGAAATGAAGATCGTTTCAAATACATTGTCATTCAAAGACCACTAAAATATTCACAGTAAGAAATATTTAATACTTATGAAAAAAATACTCGGAATACTTCTCATAGAAGCGAGAAAATGTCTACTTGGAAAATTCTTGCTGAAATTGGTAAATTCACATTTCATAAGATCTCGAAGGTAACACGTATATTCAAGATCGTATGAAATGTGAATACTTAAAGCCAATTAATTGTAGATTCTAACGCAATATTAAAGGAACTAATACCCCAAATTAAATTAAATCTACGAGTTAATTTCTGGACAATTTACTGTCATTTCACTGAATTTGGACGGGATGATTTTCATTTATTGTATTTGGTATTGTATTGTACAGTAATAATAATAATAATAATAATAATAATAATAATAATAATAATAATAATAAATTTGTAAAATGTTTTGTCACGAAAGTGTTTTAAAGATTTGTGTCTATGATGAGAAAAATAAAATGTTTAATTCAGCCTTGGTCTCAGAACGTCTCTTCCAGCTATTAAGAAAACCATTTTTTGATGAAATACTTTTCATGGTTTTCTTCATATTGTCAAAGTGAGATTTTTATTATTATTTTATTTGAAATTTTGACCAGTAATCCTGTCCTACCGAGACGGAAAATACTTCTCTGAAATATCAGAGTTTGGAACACTGGTAGAACTGACATGGAATGACCTTCCTTATCGTCTCATCATTAGCCTCATCCTTTGTAATTGAATTACGTCCCCAGTCACTGACCAGACTTCGTCAACTAGCATGGTCGGTTATCGACCCTTCCTACTTCGTATCTGTTGTCGTATCATTGCCCCATTCAAAGCAGGTCCCTCTTTTCACCCCTCTCTCTTCTCCAGCTGACCACTGAGCGAAGTCCTTCTTCGCCCCCGCGACGGACGCGTTTCGCACTTCATTTGTCACGCGTCGTGTCGTTGTTTTTCCCTCTTCCCCCCTCCACGTTTCGGCCCCTTTCCTTCGTGTTTCTTGGCGATGGCACCCCTCTGGCCGCGTGCGTGCATGTGATGTGATAGTTTGCGCTATTAATTTTTCGCAAATGCGTTCGTTCTCTCATGACGGCATTGTCACCCCTCCTGTGCGAATGAGATGCAATTGTTTTTGTATTTCGTATGGGCTCATATTTCATACTTACTAGGCGGATACTGGCTTTGACAACTCCCCCCCGCCCCTGTTAAGTGTCCTCAGTGCCGCAAATTTAAAATTTATTTAAAATTCTCTGACCATAAGAATATCGTCTTTTATAAGTTTCGGAAGTAAGGGAGATATAAATAAAACCAAGCATATTATCACTGAGAAAACTCTGTAAATGTAAGAACCCTGGGTTTGGATGTGAGATCCAAATCCAAAGGAAGAATAGGATTTCTCCAAATCTTAGAATATAACATCCCTACCTTATTGTTCGGATACTATAAGGTTGGGATGTCACATCATAATATTGAGATGCCTCATCCATAAGTTGAGATGTCACATCTTAAGGTTTGAAGAAATTATTTATTTCCTGTGGATTTGGATATCATATCCAAACCTGTTCTCTCGGTGTTTATTTATTTATTTTCCAAATGTCAGTGGAGATAAACTAAATACTACAAAAACTGTATATCTAGGATACAGATTAGGGGTCAAACATTTGTGGTATGAGTCTTTCACATCAGCAATACAGTGGCATAGCTCGCCTTGCTTCCTTAATTCTTATTAACTATACTTTCAATTCATACTTTATCATTTAAATATCTACAAAGTTTTTTGCACACACAAATGTTCCCACTTCGATGTTTAAGGAACATTTTCTTTGTGCAAAATTCAAGTCCCTTGGAAGTCCGGCTGTAAGTTTCCTTCGTCCCCATCATTTTATCTTCTGAAACCAGTTTTGATGCTTTTCATAAATCATAAATAAAATTTGAAAACGAATAAATATTTATTTCTTTAAATATAATAATAACTTTAAGTTGATAAGAATATAATTTGTTTTATATTTGCTAATATTTAAAAATAAGATTTCGTTTTTCCGTTAAATCACTTTTACGTTGAAAAATAAAATAGTATAGGTTCACGTTATAGAAATTACGTGTTACGTTTAAATATATTTTCGATTATTTATTGATTACATACAGATATATTTCTATTTTAATACATAATATTTTAACAAATGTTCACGCAACGTTTTGACACCTATTCGTGCCATCATCGTGCTGTTAACAACACCGCAAATAACTTACCAATATGACTTAAATTAAAAAAAATACATTGACATTAACGTGCGTAATGTGCATTTCCAATGGGGTTCATTTAACGAATCAATATTGGATTTTTATGTCGGAATACTCTCCCATTTTGTTTTATGTCTGAAAAAGTTTCCATAAAACTTTGAGATTCTAAAAATATATTGGTCATATATCAAAAAGCATTACGATCATCATCACAGGAAAAAGAATTGGTTTGTGACCTGTATTATTTGTAGATTTTTTATATTAGGCTACATTACGTATATCATTAGTAATTATATTATTGAATTATTCGCATCGTTACGTTGCATTACATTTTATTCTTACGATTTGAAGCTGCACATACAAATTTGAAATTTCATCTTCTGTTATAGTGGAGACTTAACAGACTATTTCGAGCAATGTTGGACCACATTGGTTTTGTGGGTCCCTTCGAAGTTCTATTTCCGTTCATGTTCTTGTTCTTCATATGTTTTATTGTAACGTTGAGCTCATTCCTGTTTTTTTGTAATAATTGTGGTAGTCATACTTTCATACTATCTTCATCAAACTGACATCGTTGTTCATGTGACAAGCTATGCTGTATTGGTAATCTAGAATACTATTTCTTCGTTCCCTTCGAGATAATAAATTGTTTACTTTTAACTTAACTTTCGTATCTCCAAATAAATAATTAATACACTGATCACGATACGATACGTGTAAGGGGTTGTTATTCAACCGGGTGTGATAGGTCGAGATACGTGTGATAGTACCAGCAATGTTTTCACCATGATCGGAAAAGCCAAAGATGCTTGAAAGACAATGTATTTTCCCTCATCCACTCATTTTCATGTCTTGACGTATATTATTTGAGTTCTTAAACAATACTCATGAACTCCCAAATTGCGTATGCACTCTGAAATAGGTTGTTTCTATTTCTTCGATTATTTCTCTGTTTCCCTCTTTTTCAAATTCGCTTCATTTTTCTCCACCGCTATGTACTACTACACCCATATTTCAGACAAATAAAGCCCATTTTCTGAAGCAACGAGTCCTTTTCAATGCCCCATCTTCAGTACATTCTCAACACCCCTGTCCTCTAGCATTTTCTCCCCGTTACAACTCGCCGCGTGCCGCTTGCTTCTTTGTTTTTCCGGGTGGCGGCGCGCGCGTCGGCGAGTGTACGTGAAAGGCGACTCGCTTTTTTTTCTCTTTCGAAGGGGAAAAAGGGGTGGGGAAAATTGAATTATAATACGCTGGTGATGCAAAGACACTTCATACTTCACCCACTTGCCCGGTGGCGGTGGTGGTTATTATTTCCTGCGGTTGAGAAACGACCAATGAGTTGGAGGAAGTGGAGTACGCGAGGGAAAGAACCCGCTTCTGATTCAGGTCTCAACCTCTCTCTGCTGTGGGTTGACTATATTTTTTGAATGCGAGTAATAATTCATATTACTTTTATGTTCACAGAATGGATTCGTAATTACGAATTATTTCTTATCACATCAAACGAGTAACAATTGTATCTATTTTTTTCTCAAGAATCGACTCGATAAAACTTATAAAATACATATTGTGGGGGATTATAAAGAGACCTAGCTTTTTTAACGTTTCTGAACAAAAATGCATTGTACTCCTTGCACAAAATCTACTACAAGTGGGAGTTGAATCAAACGACTAAACTCTCTCCTATCCATCTATCCATCCATCCATCCATCCATTTTTCTGTCTACTACCGCCCCAATCAAGAAGAACATAACAAAAATGTAACTTGCATTTTATATTCGATCATATCTAATGGTCCGTGATCTGACGGCACATCACGATTCGGTATAAAACATGAGGCTGTTTTCCATTTAGTCAGTAGCTTTTTGCCAATAAGTATGGCAGAGTGTTTCACAGTTGCCGAATCCCCTCCAAAATATGAAAAAACCATCCACTCCCGGTTTTGATCTTCACTCAACCTTCCCTCAAAAGACTATACGTCAATTTTTTTATCAATAACAAAATATATGTGAAATTTGTTTACCTATTAATAAAAAATATATGCTGTCATGACCTACTTCAACCGGAATATGAAGCCGGAAATGGAAAGAAATTCCATGATTACTTTCTCAACATCACATAATCCTACTTCTTTTCTTGTTTAGAGCATACATTTATATATTGAATGAAGCGCGCTGACCATCCATTTTGTTTCGTGCAATCCAAAAAAGCAGACTCACACGGTGTTGGGCCCGTAGTAATCCCTCGATGGCCGTCGTGGACACATTTCCTAGACATTTATAACAAAAGAGGATATGAGAATTGATTGTCGGAAGTAGATGGTTTTTTCATATGTTGGGTGTAATTTAGTAAGCATGAAACCCTGTGGCACTTTCACTGGTAAAAATGCTAGCCTCATGTTTTCTACCAAATTGCGATGGGCACTCGACTCTCGGACGACATGGTATCTCAGTTCAATACGAAGGGAAAGTACTCGGAACATTAAACAGGAAAAATAGGTGTTTTAATTATATAATGATGCGTTCAGAAACGTAAAATGTTTTGGATGGTACTGACACGTCAAAGTCACAATATTACGTAAAGGGTAGCGAAATGCGTAAATTTTATCGGACTGAAACTCAGGTACCCAGAGAACACTCAAAATGTTTAAAAACCATATGAGATAATTTGGAATGTTTTAAATAATCTTTTTTTGATTTGACTACGATTCATTTACTTTTACTTCCCCGTGCAGTTATTAAAACGAAACTATTGTAGCTGTTCCTAAGTCAATTACAATTGGTATTATATATTTTGGGTATATTCTTATAACTGTTCGATAGCCTGTCAGTCTGTGGTCAGTTCAGCTGAAACCTATGTATCAAGTTTGTGCACCGTTCTTGTGAATCATGTGAGGACAAAAATTTTCCTTGATATGCTATTTTACGTACCTAATATACCAGGAAAATTGATCAGTTTTTCATCACCCATGGACAATGGTAGTGCTACTTCCATTTTTTCTAATAATGTATGAGGGATCATAGGTATAATTTTTCATAATGCTATTTCGTAGGTAATCAAAATGAAAGTTTATCTATAAAAAGGAAAGTCGTTTTCTTTGCATGGCACTCTTGTCAGACTGAAAGTCAGAGGGGTAGGTATTTATGCATTCAATAATTTAAAGAATAAATATTGTCGAAAATAACTGATAGAAGTTTCCTACCACTATCTACTATACCGAGTCACCACCGGCAGTATCGTTTCCTTTGCTAATGAATTTCTAGATTCGAATGAGAGATATACATAAGAAGAAAGAAATATAACTTAACGCTTACTGTATGTCAGTCTGTCAATCCGTTTCTACGTTAGCATTTTGATACAACAGATTAGTCAATTTCATGTCCAAAATTTCTCAAAAGGATCTTCAAAGATTTTATTTAACATTGAAGTTTCAATTGACGAAAATAGAGTCACTTTCTTTATTTACGATCATTTATTTCGTTCATAAGGATATGTCCCAGGTCTTCCGTAGTACGAATATAATTGTGGAAGGTGAAAGAGTGGTATTGTAATCAACATTCTTGCGACCAAGCAGAAGATTCCAGAATCCATTCCCATTTTCATCTCACCGTAGTAAATATATATATTTTGCTCATGCAATGAGTTGACGTAAAGCGTGTGCGCGCAGAGGAAATAGCTCAGTACCGTATGACATATCTCTTTCATTTTTCTCTCATATAGTATTGTTTCCAGACAAAATCAGTTCTTCCGGATTGCGTATATTACAAATTGATTCTCCGGAAGACGCTTCAAACTTTGGTTTCTGAAGAAAGGAAAATAATATCGTGCTCACAATGCTTCATTAACGGCTTCCCTCACAGGCCATTTAGCACAGGAAGGGCCTCTCGGAAAGCGTATCATATGTCTTTTGTAACAGTCTGTCGTTGCTATGGAGCGTCGTTTCGAATACATCACAATGTGACTGCAACAGAATCATCGTATCGAAAACAAAATGCTAAACAGTGGAAACTC